>DWON01001306.1:0-25118 GCA_018251015.1 Phocides pigmalion okeechobee
TGAATTTAGCAGCGATCGGACGCGTTTATTATCGAAGGTCTCTTACGACGAAAATAACAATACTTAATAAAAACGTGGTTTTCAGCGCGACAACGTATCAGTAATTATAAAAGAGTTACGATAAATAATTGTATGATAGTAGTTCTAAAAAATAAATTATATTCTATTCTAAGGTTACTTTTTAAATCGCACTTATAGTAATTATAAGTACATAAGGTTGGATCAAAAATCGTAATTTAAGGTGAGGTATGTAAGTTGCAGAAAAAGAACTTAATAGAATAGGTATCTTTTGTTTTTTATGCTTGTTGATTAGATTTAAGGGAACATGGGGATATAGGGACAGAGAAAGCGACTTTGTTTTATACTATGTAGTGATCAGACTGTTTTTATTCAAAAACTTAAAAAAAGGTATAAGTGACTTTATGTAAATCAATAAAAAAATTATATCATTACAACGCAAAAAAAAGAATAGGCTATTTGAGTATTTGTACGTCCAAATTACACAATAAAAAATCAATGTATTAAACATCCGACCATATTATTGGATTTTCCTTGGAGTAAATTACGAGTTAACCTGGCGTCAACGGGTACCTTATTTTGTTTTTTACAGCCTATGAGATTCGTTACGATCCGATACATCTCGAATTATGAAGTGTAATATGGTCATAAATATCGGTTCTGCTGTTTAGCCGTCACAATTTAGTTATTTTCAATTATAAAAACTACCAACTAGTCTAGATTGCGTTCACATTGCGAGCGCGCATATATATTATAATCTTGATTATATATTATATTCATGATTCTACGGATACGATAGAAATTGCTATGTCACCTATTCACCTGCACACATACACAGATTGTACAGTAGTCCTAACTATTTGACGCGCGTTAGTCTATTAAAATGGAAAGAAGGTAACACAGCATCTTAAGACATATCATAAAATGTGATCTAGGGAATTTACAAAGTATGTAGGGACTAGCGTTCCGGGCGGCCGCTGACGTGCGGGGGCGCCGTGCGGGCAGCGCGGGTACGTACGTGGTCCTTAATTAATTTAAACTTATTCCGCGCGTGGTCTCACTGACACCGCTCTATTTCGCGACTGAGATAAAACATGTATAAATTTATGCCATTTATCACGAACTATTTGTTTTAGCAAATTAAATTCAATATTCAAATTACATTATTAAGACTAATTTTTACCCGCAGAAAATTCGAATTATTTGTGAATAGTATATAACTTAAGACAATAAGACAATCTAGCGAATAAATTGTATATGTAAGAATTCTTCATTTCTTCGTTTAAATTCGTTATTTAGCTTAAGAGTTATAAAATAATAAGCATGCCAATACCTAAATTTGGCATTTACATTAGTATCTCGTTGACTTATTGAGTAAATTTGAAGTTGTTTTCGAACGTAAATGCAATAATATTAATAAATATGCTTAGTGTAATTAAATAAGAGACGCCAGACTAGTTTAAAATGAGCTTTGGGGCACCGGAGCGACACGAGACGAATGTAATTTATTTATATCAGATCGCAAGTCGCTAACAAAGAGGCATTGCCGGTAGGCGAGACATTTATTAACGAGCCACCTGTGTTCATACAACCTATACAAATTATACTTATTTTTATAGAAAGTAAATAGAGCTAACTATGAATTAAGTGATTAAATATATTTTTTACTTCAAAGATTTTTTTATTGGTTACTAACAGATTAAAAAACGCAATAATTAAAGATTTTCATAATGTACTTACCATTTTGTGTGTTTTGACTTCTGGTCTATTCTGGAAAAAGATAATCTCTAATTTTAATAAAAAAACTAATAAGAAAAATATCAGAACGTTAATGTAATTAAAATAACTGTTAGACATATTGCGTATGTTGTCTCTTTCGTGTGATCATCATTAGGTTGTCATCTAAGTCCTGACAAGTGGCAACGCACCTAAATTCGACATCAGATAGAACTTTAGTCTTCATCAACATGGGCTGCAATTGCCTCTGATAGTAGGCATCTCATGTGCCTGTTTTCTAATTTTCTAACTTCCAAAAGAGCGATAAAGAAGAAGAGCGAAGAAGACTAAAGGCTTTTTGAGGGGTATTACAAGCGCGAGTTGCCCTGTGTACTACGTAGTCGCTGCGCCACATATGGTACCCAGCGCGCGACGTCGCAGCTGTGCGAGATACGTATACTTATAGCAGCGAGATGGTACCCGCCTGGCGCCCCGGCGGCGCCCGCCCGGCGCTGCCTGCGATTTACTGCACAATACCCTTCCAGCATATGAATACAACATGTGCGTATATCGCAATAATGTCAGCGAGACGATGGTCCAGAATATTGGTGAAAGCAAAACAAAATAATTGTGTGGATGGACGTCTTCCCATATAAAAAAATATTTGTTTAATTGACGAATTATTTGAAAAATTGTATTCATGATATTCATGATTTCTGAGCGGTCTACCTCAGCTTAACTTTATTGTATTATATCTATGAGAATTGGCTAGCTTAGTTGCCGTGGCAATGTTCATAATACGTTTTTGATATGCATTACATTTGCTGTGTTGAGGTTTCACTAAAGCTAGCTTGTTGGTGTTTTGATCATTTGATATGTATCTAAAAACAAAAACTGATTGAAAAGCGTATTTGATGTAAATGCCCTGTTTGTGAAAATAAACATAATGAACGTTAATAAATATAAATATTCTACTAATGGCCGTGTATCGGTGAGTATAAAACACACAGTGAAATTTCCACAATTAGATTCACCTCCGGACTCAACGGGTGAAACTCCGAAACGGCTCATGAAAAGTAAATTACCTTTCGTTCAGCCGCTTACCGAAGGGAGCTTTGAACTTCCAATCTAATCCCAGAATTGATACAAATTTATACACTTTGTAAACATTAGCCAATTTCAAATATTTCCAGGTTTTCCAATCGAATGGCCGGCCTGACCCGCCGAGCAACTTTGTAGACAGAAAACAATCGACGAATTAAGTTTATGCTTATGGTAATGTTGGTTGAGAAATTCGTTAGAAGATATAATTGAAAAGACAAAAGGAAATGTTCAATTATGGTAACGCTATTGAGACTTTATCATTTCTGGCTTAAACGTGTATAACCGACTCCTTACGGGACTTATAAGTAGAACTCAGGTGCCCAGTTACTTCTGACGAGTATGTTACAAATATGTAGAAAAACACATAAAAACTTTCATTTAGCTGTTATACAAGTCGTTTCACCTACAACCGAGTGTAGCTCCGGCTACTACCTACTTTAATTATTGTACTGGTACTGGATAATGGTTTACTAAGGAAAGGGCATTAATTTGAATGATTCGAGCGGTATATTCAGTATAGGTAACGCAGCTCGGCAAGCCGCAGTCCAGCTCTAGTCTTATTTATGTCGTGGCTACGCGCGCTACGGAGCTACGAGATTACGAAGCCGTGACATGCGACACCCTGCATGTTCTTCGACGCCTTTTATGTTTAAAATAATATTTGATTAAAATAGTATGCTTACCACATTCGAAATAATCACTATGTATAAGTATATATAAAATGCGAGTAGACAATACACATGCAGTTCACCGGAAGATAAGTGGTGAGGTAAAAGCCGCTCCATTATTTGTAATTATTATCTATAAAATATTGAAGATATTGTTGGAATTGTATGATTTGGAGCGTAAAGATACAAATTTGGATTTTCTTGGAGGAATATAAGTGCCATTGTATATAAAATTAAATTTGTGATGACAGAACGTGTCCGTAATATTCGATTGGGGACCAGTCCATTTTCCTCCTGTACATAAAATATTCGTTCTAAATAATTGAATCTAGACAGATGGATGACTCGATACGCAAAATAAATATTATTGTAACTTTTTAACACATTTATATATATTAGGTCCTTTTCCTTTCGTGTCCTCAAAAAACGTGAGGAATTCTAATTTTATCCGAATAGTTATTCTACCTTTGAATCTCTTACTTATTAAAATTGAATCTCATAAATGTATTCTTTGTATGTATACAGGCAAACATATGCAGATACTATACAAAAAGTCCGCGATACATCTATGCTCAGTAGTAAAACGAGGTTTGCGAACAAAATTTCGTTTTAATACTCCGGTGCGACGCTGGCAGCCACAGGAAATGTTTTACATTTTTTGATCGGAATATCGGTCGGCGCACCCTATGACGTTGTCATCCATAGAATTAAAATGTAATTAGTTACGTTTATAAAAATAAGAGAAAACAAAAAATAATAATATATTTAAATGGAATTAATAGCACAATTTAAGCATTATGCTTCAATGGTTATGGCGACAGTAGCCAGACGTAGGAAGGGGGGAGTATTTTTGAACACCTGTATCGAAGTACATAGTAAATAGTACAATATTTTTTAGCGGTCGTAATTGTGCGTTAGTACCAATTGTACTACTACTTCATTAACTGAACTGAAATATAGTATATTTAAGAATTCTGATGACATTGTATTTATATGGGAAGTTGGATTTAATATTAATTTACTTTAATTTTTATTTTTATTTATTCACAAAAGCAAGTTAGTCTTCAGAATGTTGAATTATTTGACAACTTACAGCAGACTTATTTTGTTTTAGCTTTTTCAATCGATGAGCTCGATGAGCAACAGCTATTGAGATATTCACTATGTATTGGGTAGAACAGAATAGTGGAAAAAATGGCTTTATTGTGTGTTTATATATAGAATCTCATCAATAGGCATGAAAATGAGCTTCTTCAAGTACCTATTTTGGGGTTTTGTAAAATGAAATAATTATGTATTTTGCCTATAAGAATCGCTCATCGTCGCCGCCCTAACATTATTTTCTTTATAACAGCTACATAACAATATATTTTTCCGTGTGTAAACTCCTCAAAATTATTCATCTCAACGTAACACTGAGAGACAGAGACTGTCGAGGTCACGCGTTACATGCAAACATAATACCAATATAGGCTTCGAATGAAAAGCAAACATTGGAACAGGTTTTTGAGTAATCCAGGATGTTGGCGAGGATTACTCGCGCACTCTTTAAAGTTGAGCCGGATTGTTGTTAAATTACAATCCTAACTCGGAACCTGTGAAAAGCTAGAATAAATTGGTTCCAGCGTTATAGTGTGGACCTGGAGCCGTTCATTCACTATACCCTTTTTTATACTCACTGCTGGAAACAACAACTGAAGGACGCTTGGAAACTACGACGATATTTCAATGTGGATAGTTAGATAGATAGAAAGACACGTGTTATTGGTCTACCTATTCCGGATGTTTTCAAGGCGCCCAAAATATTAAGCAAGTTTGCTTACCAATGACTACTTACAATTATTAAGACTTGTAGATCAATTATGTTCTGTAAAAGCTGTAGAACTATTCACTTCTATTTATTATTTTGTTACTAGTATACTAAAATACTTACGCTTATGAAAGAACAACATAATTAATTTTATTCCTGTTTCCAGCCACATTGTAGGGTTAGTCCAGGTTTAATTGTTCTGGGACCCCTGCCGCCGACAAACGAAGTGATGTTCTTTGAGCTTTAACAAAGGGCATCCGTCAAATATTTACGCAGGGCTCGGCGCAAATTATTTATTCCAACCGGTTGCCTCGCAAAAACTTAGAGAGGCCATCATTAATATTTATATGTTTATGGGACTATTCACGCCTCTTGGTTTGGTTAATTGTACGTTAGTGCTTCTGAAATGGAAAAATGTACTCAATACTCATATTTTTGCTGATTTTTGGACCTGCGTCGTAATAACTTATATATTTTTTTAATTTGCAACGTAAACAGAGAGGTGAAATCTGAAGTTCATGTTCTATGTCTTTTGATATTATGATTTAAAAGCAAATTGTAATTCTAATTTGACTTATGCACTGGCCAAACCAAATGAATTGTTTTAACAAAGCTGAAATATTTTTACAGCAATTCTGTTTCATGTAAGATCTTGTCCAATGTTGGTACCTGTATAGTTGTCTGCTCATCGAACTCGACTCAATATCCACAAACAAACGTCTGCTGAGAGAATCGTTGAGTAAGTTGGTCCGCCGTACACTATTCTGATTTGCAAATCAATATAACTCAACCAATACAAACAATATAAGAAAGTTCCAAGTTCTATTAATATGATACAATGAATATGAATTATTACGCACTAGTCTTAACCTGCGGCTTCGCTCGCATTGAAATCCTTAAATAAATATCGTTGCAGCGTGTACTAACTAAAACAATAACTGGTACCTCACCTCAAAAAAATTGAAGCGATTTTATGTATTTGCTTACAAGTGACACAATAAAATAACATGATATATACAAAAAACAATACAACTGAAGCTATAGTCAATAAGATATTAATTTGAAGGCTTTGACAAGTACAATTTTTTTGATAAAAATGTCTGCCAAAATATTTTTTGAAAAAATATGTCTCTTTTACTAAAAAGTTACGTATGTCCTTTTTAATACTTCTAAGAATATGTGTACAAGGTTTCATGATAATCGGTTGAGTAGTTTTGGCGTGAAAGCGTAACAAATAAACTTACATTTGTGTTTATAGTATTAGTAGGCACATATAACATAAATAGGCTACACTGCCCATTGGCTTGTACACAAACAGAGTATGTACGTACATTGGCTACCAAATTATAACACCGTTCTATTTCGTTAAGGTTTCAAAATTCCGGAAACATCCGAGATGTAACGGAAAGCCATCGCCCGAAGCCTCTTTAATATCGCTTGGAAGCAAATTGTAATATGTTTATGTACTGAGCAATACTGTTTTACGATAAGAGGGAAGCCAGTGCGCGCATGGAGAAGCCATGAAATATAAGACACTAAGGAGATCGTAAATAATGAATAAATGCTTCACGAGTTATTTATTACGCCTCTTTCGAATTCGAAAAGATTTCTCGATATAGCGAGTGTAGTAGTCTCCAAAGACAAATACAATATCATATACAAGCATGGATCTTATAAGCGCTTGAAGTCACTTTAAATAACCTTTTAATATTTTTTATTGTGAACCTTTTGAGTTATAATATATAAATAAATAAATAGAATTTAAATTAAAAACCGATTCGTAAATTATGTCATTTTTCATTTTTGTTGAAAGCGTGTCTGAATTCCAACGTAGTACCTGCCTTGAACCAAAACATTGTACGAAAAACACATTGTATTGAGAATGTCAGAGAATACTACGGATTAGTCTATTTCAGTACAATTATGTGCCCAGATTGTTCGCTGAAATTGTCAATTTAGAATGTCTTCAGTTTTACGGCTACCTACCACCTATTTGATTTGGTAATTGACTTGATTTGGAAATCCTCGCCCGCGGTACGTAGCTGGCGGATTAATTGAGGACTTAAGATAATAATACAAGTCATAACTAGTTTTAAATTTATGCTGAAATTAATTTTACAAGTTTTGTATGTCGATTACTTTGTGAATTAATTTATGGTTTTAATGTAGCAAATTAGCTTGAAATACTTCTGAGGAGAAGTGGTCGCTGCCACCCACGGGAGGCTGTAGCCATTTCTATTGGCTCCCGACGACTAAATTGACCGTCTCCTATGTTTTTGGGTCATTTCCATGTACCTTCAAGTATTTCATAATCCTTGCCTTGAATTATAAATTAGATTTATGTTTATTGGGTAAAGAAGGATTGATTGATGTTAACGTCTTCGGGAGCCGGCCGTCGTTGCGCCGCCCTTGTTATTTATCTCTTCCGACTTGCTTTGTATTTTCAGTAATTAAAACACTTATATTCACTATCTTTCTCTCTTATTTTATACTAGATTTTGCTCACGGCTTTTTCCGAAAGTCGATATTGCAAAACTTAAATTTTATGTTTTGACCTTTTTACGCACTTAAGGACAATTCCCAAAATTCCTTTCTTAGTCCTCATTTACGCTATATCCAAGAAAGAAATATAAAAAAAAACAATATTATATCCCATTCTTCGTAGTGAATTGCAACCCCTATTCTAACTCTTTGTAGTTTTATTTTCGATACCAAACATTTATCGAAATCGGTTTCGCCGTTTTGTCGTTTGGACAGGTCTTACATAGACATTTGTATCATTCGTATTTATAATATTAGTAGGAGTTTAATGAAAATATAACCCATACTTGTTTGCTAAGACTTGTATAGTTTAGTTCCAAATCAGACATCACATCAGATATTCCTAGACAAGTCTCATTGGCTAACTATTGTGACTTATCCTGGAATCTAAAGAGTGAGAAATGAGACTATTGTACCATTTGTTGCAACAATAAACAACTTCGGATGGTAACAGTAAACGGTGGAGTTCCGTGTTGACGTTCACACTTTTATACTATACTGTAACTCAGTAAGGCTAAACTTTTAATAATGATGTATGTAGTCTGCCGTGCAACTGAAGAGTATTTGCTTTGTATATTATTGTGTATGGTGGAAAGTTGGAGAGATGCTTCAATATTTGTAAATTTGAAATTACGAACTAATGAAATAATTTTCAGTGTTTGTCAGTCCTGGGGAGAGAACTTATTACTGTTCGAGCCTGATAGGGGCTAATAAGGGGCTAATTAATAGGCACGGAGTTTGGCGAACGCGGAGCTTACATATTTGTCAATTTACTAACTCAGTACCAACTATTGGCTCTTAGATTGTTATTAATTTGATCTTCGCTATAGTTAATTATTACTACACCGGCGTTTCTAAAACTTTTTGGTGGCTTTTTGGAAAATCGGATATTTGGCGGAGTCTTAAAATAATTATAAGCTGGTTGTATTAATAATCACATGATTCTGATGATATATTTTTCATTATTTTTTCACAGTGATTCGTCTCAGTTTATTTTCTCTCTCTATTTCAATTCCAACTTGAAAGAAATGTATGTGTGTCTCTGTATCTGCAGCAATAAAAGCACTGCAGCCCTAAAAAGAAATAGATTGATTTGAAGGCGTTTCTTTGTACGCTTACGAGCTGTTTTGAAAAAGTTATTTTTTGCCGTACTGTAGTAACTGTATTATTATAACTTATGAGATGAATGTAAGACTTTTTTGTCTTTGTATTATCCAAGTACGTCATGCTCACTCAATATCGATGAAATTAATTCGATATATTTCCATCGCAGCAAATCAACTTAAGAGGTGAATGTAACTCGAGTCATATATGAAGGATTCATTAGAACGGAAGTCAGGTCCACTTGTTTGCTGTCGCCGTGTGCAGCGAGAGGAGGGGGGGGGGTGGAGCTGTGGGGGAGTGGGAGTATTTCCACACCACCTACTTCATTACCTGCAATCGATTTGTGGAACAAATCACTTTGTAGCTCGTCGAACAGAGTAGTTCGGAGATGAAATACCTAACAAGTCGCCGAGTTTAACGGTTGTCTGTATTTATATAACCATACTTACAGCATAGTATACTATAGACTGTTGGCGTGAGCGGTAGTAATCAATGACGATACTTTATTAAAAAAGCTACCCGCTGTGTAAAGTATTATGTTTGTTTTTTTATATGTTAGAAGATTGTTGTCGTTACTCGTTCAAGTATTTCGTAACTCTCTTCCGGTCAAGTACAAGATGAATAAATAATTAATTTTCCGTATAAATTATTGGAGTATCAAGGTGGCGAACTTCAAAGAAAATGTTATTCAAAGAAAAGTTACTCCCGACTATATTTCTAGTATTGGAGGTTTTTAAGCGTTCCGTGCTCCATTGGCCAGGAAAACAATTATAATTTTGATTTGCCCCTCCCTCCGTTTGAATGAACCTGTTTGACACTCCAACTGTTTCTGTGTTCTCCAACTGCTATAAAATTTTGCAGTGAAACCACCACGAATGTGGAATATATTATCGAATAAAATTGAATATTAAAATAACATAGTCATAACATGGAATAATTTAGTTATGTGATATTTGCTTATAATATGAATAAAAATGGAGTGTGAAAAATCTGAAAAAAAAAAACTTGTCTTACTTGAAATTGAGTAACATTTTACCAGATTTTTAATAGTACCTGCTACAGTCTTGTATCTGTTGGTATGGTTTTGTTATAAAAGCAGTTTTCTTTACTCCGACTACGGAACTATTTATTATGTGTCGTCTAATACATACTTGGCAACTTTTTCGTCTATAATTAACCAAGCTTCCCTCTTCGGTTTCCTTTGACGTGTAAATTGGACATATCGATTATGGCACGCGGCCAGCGAGCCGTTCCTGATTTGTTTATGAACATTTTGCATTGATGTAGCTACTTCTTAACTTCAGTTCATTGTTTATTCATTGCTTATTATATTATTATATTATTATTATATTTTCTTTATAAAAAGTACTCTGTAACCTCTACAGGACTAAATGCAGGTAACAAATTAAAATATAAAATTGTCACATTATTATATGTATATTGCCCATATTGCACGCTATGTCCGATATTTGGATAATAGTGTGCACTCGCACTAATGCACTTCTCTTGAATTTAACTGGAGAGGATCTTTGGTTATGACAGGTGATTGAACTATAGATATCAGTCCTCGGGAGTAGCAATGCTTCTACGTACAACTCCATACAAGTCACGTTTACGGTTTCATGTGGATATAGTCTGATGATAAATAAAAATTCAATTCAAACTTTAATTCTTTTTAGAGACGATGCAAATGTCATCGGCATTAGTTACTAATTGTCGTCACGTGGAATATAGACTCGTGTGTCACCTCTATGGTATAAAAAAACACATGGAGAGTCAATCACAGACGAGATTATCCTTGACTATAAGGCATGTGCGAAGGAATCAGATTGTCCGAAGTGATAAGTCGTTTGTGGGGTAACTAGTGGGTCGCGACAGAGGCGGGCGGCGCCGGGCGCCCGCCGCCAATTGTCACTTCCTGTTCAGGGATTTCGCTAATGAAGATTTACGGAAGTTTCGTTTTTATCCGATTAGCTCTATTTATTTTGTTTAAGGACGATATTACTCAATATCATCCTTGAATATTGAATATACCATTATATTGTTAGATCAGTTTTAGAGATTATAAAAAGACAAATCTGTATCTGTCTATATAAACACGAAGGTGGATGTATAATTTGCGATAACTTGCCTGTGTAATACTTCGAATCGAATAAATACTTCGAATGTATTATCTTATTAAAATTGAAAATTATAATTTTGTACCATAAATTTGTTAATTTACAAAGTAAACGTATGTAAATTGCAAAATGTAAAAAATTACAAGACTTTTATTTTGTTGTAAATATAAAAATAATACAAATATTTGTCACAAAATCGATTTTGTTTTAATGTGCTAGGAATATTAATAATATGGGGCACTTGCACATTAAGCGAGGCATCTGTGATCAAGTTAAGATAGGACTTCTGCTCTGTATACGGGTGGTTACGTCTGTCCAGAGGCGATATTGGTCACTTACTACAATGTAGGCGGCATTCTCATTGCTACTTCAAACTCATGTAAAATCAAATTAGGGGTAAATAACTTTTACAAACCTGAATGTGATAGAATAATAAATCACTTCGTAAACAATATGACAAATAACTAATATATTACAATAGAAACTTTTCTCTATAGGTGTACAAAAGGCACATTTGTATTTCGTGCATTCAGAAATTCCGCCGCACGTACATTCGTCCAACTATTTTATTACTATAACAAGAAATGGGACACTCACAACTTCCACACTTAATGTTCCGTGTAAAATGCTCTTACTTTCGTAGTTCACGAGTTGGCTTTGTTTACTAACTAGCGAGGAAGTAAACTAACTAAAGAATTTTATAGGTATCAAGTAGGTGGTTATGCCCATTCAGAATTGGTAATAAGCTTCTTTGCTTTGAAATAACTTGTAGAGTGAGGCTACAAAAACCTGCGCCCCGGAAATGTGTGTCGGGTGGCTCCTTGCCAACCATTTGTACATTCGTACGTTATTTTTCGTCGAGCATTTTCATTTCGTCACGGAAGTGAGCGGCTCGCAGCGGATCGAACTAGACGACGTCCGAATGCAATCATGGGAACTAATGACCATTGGTTGACTTCTTTACTGGCTTCGTGAAATTCTTGGAAGTACTATTGAAGTGATATAACGTGTTGTCTTCTTCCCGGTTAATACAAAACTTGTATAATCTAGTTTGAAGGCTGATGATAAGGAAGATTCATTTTTTCGATACCTCAACAGAAGATACGCTCATGGAATTTCTGTTCCACACAAAGTTGATTGTAACTGTCCATCGACGACCGTGATGGTTCAACATCAGATGAGTTGCACGTTCGTTTGCTAATTCTAATACATAAAAAAGACCCGTTATAGGTGAATATTATATGGTTTTCTTTTATAAAAATATATTTTAACCAGATCACTTCGCATCACCTTTGTTGCAGTTATTTATTATATCCATTACCAGAGCTGACGCCCTTTGTGCGTTTGTGCGAACTCCGTCGTTGTCGTAAAGAAAAATGTCTGGCTTTAGTGTCTGTTGACATGGAAATCCGGCGACATAAAAGAACGTCGGGAAACATGCAAAATCCCGTCGACTCAATCCCGCGCCCTACTTGACGACGCTTCGTGATTTTTGTTGCGTAAAATATAAATTGATTTAACTTTGACATTTACCTAGCGCTATCAACTTGTGTATGTGTGACTTTATGTGCTGAAAATGGCAACACAGTTTTTAAGATCCAGTAGTGACGCGATAAGAACCCTTACAATTTCGTTATGTCCGTCTGTTCGTATGTCACACTGATTTTACTCGGAGACAATAAGAATTACATAATTATACAAAATTAAGAAAGTAGACCTGTTTTATGAACATCGAAAAATAAATAATTACTTTTTTATTTAATTGTATTTTTCATTTTTGTTGTATTTTTACTTTACTTGTATGTAACATATTCGCATCTACAGCAATGTGAACTATGGCACCACTGTTACTTTTGTAACTGTTGACATTCTGGTTGAAAGTTTTTAATAATTTAGAAGTAGAAAACTTGAGAAACGCGCAAAGAAGTTCAGTGTGAATAAGATTTTTCGTGTACTTTTTACGATATGGAGTATTTTGTGTTACATTGTCCGAGGACGGAACCTGTTACCTATGGTTCTATTCATGTTATATTACCACCACTATGGTCTTTTTTACCTTTACAGAGTTCACTGTTATGATATTTAAATTAATATCAGATGAATAAGACAGTGATAGATATTTATTAAAATTATTAAATAATCGACTTTTAAACAAAGCTTATTTCGCTTTTAAACAATGGAATTATTATAAGTTAAAGACAGCAATGTATCGATGATAAATAATGTCTACGCTCGATACATGCTGCAGGATTATGTTCTTCAAAATTATGCTTTTTACTTTATTTAAATATTGAGCAAAAACAATCGTTCTGTACGTATGTATAAATTATATGGTCTGTCTCAGAGACGTGCCGTTCTGATATCCAATATCTCGCGTGATGGCGCTGCAGCTGCAAATAATTCGCGGGAATCGCAGAGAATACGTCTTATTGGAGACAAAGAGTTCTCTTATCTTAGATCACTGCTCCAATATCCGCTTATCTTCACGAAGATCTTTTTTTTTCTTTTTTAATACTAGCCAGGCTTTTATTTTTATGTACGAAATATTTCATTTTGTATTGAACATTTAATATTGTATGAATTTACAAAAATAATGATTACAAATATAACATGAAATACCATAAACGTTAAAGTAATCAAAGTAACTGCTTCAGAAGTCAGTTTTCGGTTTCATAATTACAATATTTCATATTGCTTTACTTTACTATAAACGCCAGTTTTATTCGACTTTACAAAATATCTTCAAGCATGTGTGTGTATGCATGTATATATATTTTATGTATGTTTTATGAACAGTTATAGTCAACGTCAGTAATTATGTAAGCAGTATTTTACTAACTTGTAATTATGGTAGATGTTGTTTTGAACTTTAAAGGAAGTTTTGAGATTTCGTTCGTTATTGTAATATTATCGATTACAGATACGTTAGTAATCTGCAGAACTAAAAGAATTGACCATGGTGCCATTACTTTTATTTAATTATTTGCCTCACCACAGCCCTTAAAACAAAAACATTTGGAATACTTTGCTATTGTAAGGTAGTATGCGTGATAGGGGTGCCGCCGCAAATGAACCTTAAGGAGTCCTACGACCATTAAAAAAGTTGTAAAAGTAACGACCAACTTTATATTATTACGAAAGAGACCAGAGTTAAGATAATTGCATTTTGTGACATCTCGTACGAATGGCTTAGATCATGGATGGACCGAAAAGTATGAAGTATCATTTAAACCTGCCACCAACGGTCGGGAAGTAAGAGAAGAACATTTATAAAAGTACAGAAGAAATACGCTGCGTTTTCCCCGAGCACTTCCTCGATAACAAATTTATAAAAATGTAACAGCTACTGACAAGTTCAATTAGACACTCTCTATGTCCACGTTCCCGCACGCGTATATGTTCGTTCAAACATGGTATTGATTGCTTTCTGACCTTCATAAAATCTTTGTAATGTGCTGCACTATATTCTCAATTGATTATGTTCTGGCTGTGCACGGCGATTTTGCCTGCGTTTAAAAATGTTGTTTATAATAATCATAATAATATGTCATGTTGCATAAGGCTTGAGTGGTTAAAAAAATTCGTTAAGTTTTTTTTCTGAATAATGTCCTGTAGTTACAGAAATTATTTTAAATAAACAAAAATACTTTATAATATTAATAAAGATATAAACAGATGTTTACATTATGACATAAAGGAAGAGTGAACAGTCTTACGTAACTCAATTAGTTGCCGACGCTCCAACGTTGATTTAACAGGGCGATAGGATTTACAACGTGAGAGGTTTGCGTGGAGCGTTTGGCAAACTTCGCAAACAACCGAAGGAGGTGTTATACGGAGATGCTTTGTACTGCTTTGCATCGACACCTCATACATTTTCTAAACATTAATGACTCAGAGGTGCGGTTGCCGGCTTCACTTTGAACCGAGGCGACCATCTTAGTCCTCAGGAGTAGCAACGTATCTACGTTCATGCTCAGATTGGATTTCAGTCGTGTTAGTGGTTGTACGTGAATATCTATGTCCTGCGACTACTTATCATCAGGTGGTCTGCACGCTCGTTTGTTACTCTTCTCACATAAAAAAATATACGATATACGTATAGTAAGCTTTTTGGTATGATAACTTTCAAATAAATTTGATGTAACTCCATTCCCATGAATCGGGTGCAATTTTATAGCATGCGAATTCTGTTAACCAGCCCCAGCTCGGTAATCACACACTTCTGTCTTTATTCGTGTTACGACTCGTGAACGTGTCACTTTAATTAACGTGACATTTGAATACACAGACATCATGGCATTCATTTCCAGTGATTGGTTCATCTTAAATTTCTTGGAAACGCTTCATTATAATTATTTATTGAAGTAAATTATTTTATCTCTGATAACTTGTCCTGACGCAGTATTGATTATGATGTTGGGTTGGCAAATAAGCGACTGCGGATTTTAAATAAGAATGTAAATTTAAAAAAGACCTTTAAAAATTGCATGGCCGATTCGGGTTAACTGTTTTTGATCTGTTACCAGACATGTCACCATCGTTATGAAAATTGTAGCAGTTACAGCAATAAATTAGTAAAGTGTTCGCTTCAACTTGTAACTATTTTCAGCTATGAGCCACTGTCCGTTTTTGTCGATGACATTTTGCTATCGTTGAGGCAGAGTCTTAATTCCACATGCATAAAATTTCTTTCTTATGAAAAAACTGAATAAAGTGTGACATAATTGCCGTCAATAAAAAAAAATGTTATAATTATGGAGAGTTAAACATTGATCGATATAACATTTAATCTGGAGGCGCAAAGACAGGTTTTTTAAGAAAAAGTAGTAGTAGTAGTAAATGAACATACGGTCCATCTGATGGTAAGTCAGAGCCGATAATACAATTTTAAACAAAAAATAAAACTACTAGATGGCTAGTCGCTGGAGAATCGTGTTCGGGATGGCAATTCCGCGGTAATTGGATAACCGGTGCCGGCCGCCGCTGTATCGAGGCTGCGAACTAGTGCAATGTCAAACCGATTAGTAATAGACTATTTATTTGGTACTAGCTTTTGCCCGCGGCTTTGCCATCGCAATCGAATTTAAATTTCATCGCTAAAGCATTTCTAGCTCTTTAAAGGAACAAGTGAACAAGTGATGCCTATGCTGAGGCTAATATAGCACATATCATACTTATTATAAAATTATATTTTTATAAGTTACACATCCTTACATTATATTGTCATTATAGTAGTAATTTATATTTAAAGTTAATTTTGCACATTGAAGACACAGGGAATTGCTGGAAATAATTTAGATCTATGGATTTTACCTCCCTATCAATTAAAGAAAATAATGTCGATAGGCGTCTGTGTTAGAGGTTCTATATAAATCTTGAATAGTATTAATTCCAAACTTGACGGTTTAAGCTAATTGGAGGTAACCTTCCATACCTTTCAATTGTCTCCACTCACTGGGAGGCGGAAGGATGAGGCGTTTCAACACATTTATTGGGAAATTTCTCTCACTGAATAAGCACTTGTTGAATTAATTTTGTTCACATTAACAAAAATATTTGGTATATTATTATGTATCGATATTATGAAGTAAATCCGTACAATATTTAAGAAAATTGATATAGATTTACGTATCAGACCGTTCGTATAGAGCATATCAATAACAATAAGCAATCTATAATGTAGTTATATTTTGTCTACAGTACTAGTATGTACTAGAATGATATGATTCTAGTACTCGGTTATGTATCATATGTAATACTATTTAAAATGTAGATGTTATTTAGAGCTTCACTTCAAAGGAGCTCTTACCTACACGATACTTTACGATACACATTACGATTACGCCACCGCCATTCCCAATTATAACGTAAAGCTTACATGCTTTTTCTGTAGAAAGGTGCGATTACCGGCTCACTTACATTTAGGGGACCACCATAGTATTCAAGAGAAGCAACGCACCTATGATTGACTTCTAGTGGGACTCTTGTCCTTTGTGGAGTAGGTTACCGATGTCCAGAGGCGGCAGTTACTACTTACTATCAGGTGGAATGCATGTTTCATTCGCTACTTCCATTTTATATAAAATATTGGTGTATTGAAGTAGCGAATGTTGAATATAGTCGAAATTGGGAGAAAATTAAGAAACACACATAGTCGTGAAAATAGTAAGAATAATATATTGTGATAGCAATAACAAATAAACTAAGAGCCTCCAAGTGTAGGATGATCACGTACTAACCTTAAATTTGTCGTGTCTCATGTCGTGTATATTTTAACCTCTTACTTCATAAACATCGAATTCAAGCCCCGTACTATTAGAATTCATGTATTCTTGTATGTATTAAGTATAACTAATTCTTGTACTATGCTGCAAGCACCACCCAGAAGTGGGACGAAAAATGGGTAGCAGCCAATCAGATTAACGAAACCGGCTCCTTATTGTCTTATTAATTGCTTTTTTGTTTTCCTACAAAACCTCATAAGTAGCTTGTTTTGTCGTCATCCTAGCACCTCGGATTTAATTTATTGTATGAAGGTAGCTGACGACCCCGTGTCAATGAAATAATTCCACCTCCATTGAATCAGAAAGTCCCGTGTGACAGCCACGTTTCACTCGATTGCTCTTCTATTCGACATTATGCGAGATTACGAGCGTGTCAATTATAATCAAGCCAATCGATTCCACGTTCAGTTTAATTTTGATTTAATATAACTTATTACAATGAACCAAATCAACAGCGTTTAATCTAAGCAAAAATTCTTACTTAAATAAGTTAAAGCCAATTATGGACTTTATGTCATGTAGTCATGAGCATAAACTTAATTCTAATGGGAAAACAGAATGGGTCAGAGGTAGGAATATATTTCCCTATGCGTGTATTGCACGCGGCAGATTCGAACCGAATGAACGAACTTCAGAATTGCACATTACATCTAACAACGTCTTGCTTTGAAAAGCAATAGATTGATTTAAGGTGTCTGTTACCCGTACGAGTATATAAAGGTAACGTTGATGGTGCTACGATGTACCGTCAACGTTACCTTAAGTTTGTAAGGTTCGAGTTAGGAGAGAAATGAAAGATGCGAATGCTGAGACACTACTGCGTATATTTCTATTAATACAAGGTATATAAAACATGAGTATATAGGCATACATGCTACGTTTATGAAATAATAGTCTTACTGCTACAAGTTAAATAGAATTAGCGTCGATGGTTTTTCGTGAACGAAATGTTGTTGACTACTGATGTAATTAATTTTAAAGGCGTATTTAATTAAAATTTATTTACACAATTTAATTACACTTTATTAATTATATCATCTAAAGTCAAGAGCCGAATTGTAATATATTCGCCCTTTTTATGATTCTGTATATTTTCTTTTATTCTTTAATAAATATTTTGTCCCAAATACCGGTCTAAGAAAAGCAATTAGGAAGCTTATTGTATAGTATAATGGTCGATCCACACTAACTCACAATCTGGTTATAGATATAATCTAGTGAAATAGGTAGTTGCAATGTAAAATCCCTTGAGCGCAGATCGAATACAAGTATGAGGGATATATCATTTGGTATATTTAAAAACGTTTTAAGTGGATTGTCAATAGTTTAATATAAACGTAATCATTTTTAAGTAACTTTGTGTCGTAGTCATTTGTTGTTTGTTTGCAACGTATTTCAGGTAAAATATTCGACCTATAAACGGACGTTTGCAGTGACATAGTGTAGACGGGCCCTGTGTGCTCCTGTCATCCCATGTTTTACGGGCGAGCGGTATATCATCCGTGTGGCCTATCGTTGCTCTCGTCCTTGTTGCTAGTATTATGAAATGTTTTGTTGGCAAATAAACGGACTAGATATGAAATCTTGAATATTATGCGACTTCAACCAACACATATCAAAATGAAATAAGATAGTTATATTGTTATTTTTTCATACGAAAGTCTTCAAAGGGTAATTGCAACAGACTTTAAATGCTTAACGCATTGAATATCTCTTTGGGAGATTTTAGGAATGTTCATCTTCTGTGTCGTAACGTACCAGTCACTTGCATGGTGGTACCAAATCTAAGAATATGAAAGTTATGTAATGCAGGTAGAATATTTCTGCTTACTACCCCTTTAAAAAAGATAAAAAGGAAAAAAAAATCTTTAAAAATTATCTACTGGGCCCAGGACACGAAACCGAAACTTTGACCGTTAACGAATTGGCACGCAAGAAAACGATATGAAGGATACATATCAAGTTGGCAACACTCAGTATCTTTTATGGAACAGAGCCGTCCCGACTGTCCCGAGAGCCCGGCGCGCCACTGCGGCCCTTTATGAGTAATTTTATTATGCGAATACAAAATTAAACAAAGGGATTTGTTCGAAACGTAAATTGGGAGGCTTTTTTACTCAGCGGAGAGTTCTCATAAGCGGCGTAATATTTTCATGCTTCGTTGTTTACAAGGAATCCACGAATTTCGTTAAGTCTCCTTAAATTTACAAATTTCGGACGGCCGCCGGCCCACGGTATTCATTGTCTTCGGTTTATGAGTAAACAAGGATTTCATATTAAATTTACTTAATGACCGCTCGGTTCACAAGGCTTCTAACGAGTTGTTTGTGTTCGGACTCATTTCATTCGTAATTGAAATTGTTCAGTGTACCGGCAATCACAAAAATTGCTTTCTGGGAACTATTCCACTGTCAAATTTAGTAAAAAACCGTGAAACATCAAAAGGAAGGAGTAGGGAGAATCTTTTAATATTACATAACAGAAAAAATATATTAAAATATCTGTTTTATGCGCAAACTCAATGACAAATTAATGATAAAAATGTAACGAGTTTCGACCTTGATTTCAATGTAAATATAATTTAGATGAAATAAATATTCTTCCTTTGCAGAATACGTGTCAGTGTTGGGTTTAGTTCGCGATTTCAGTTCGCAGGCACGATGTGTATCTTAACACCGGATTATTGCGACGTCGCTGTACAAAGCGAGATGTGGAAAATTAATTTCTGTAAGAAATCTCGGTAACATAAATATGAGAAGTATATAAAGTAGCTAAGCAGTTGCGAAGTACGGCTCCGTGAGAATATGTTTTGTATTCAGCCGTAATAAAGCATTCATACATCATGTATTTGTAGCTGTTTGGTCTTGAATTATTATCATAATCCGCCGTGAATCAACATTTTTTTTAGTTGAAGTTGTGCGATCGCCGGCTACGCTTAGAAGTGAGACGAGCATTTTAGTCCTTAGAAGTAACATAGCAATTACGTATTAACTAAAATAAAACATTAGGTGGCATGCATGTTCTGTTGCTAACCTCTCACATATTTTTTCCGTTGATGACAAAAAAAGCGAATGAGCGAACTTAACTTAAGCTACTGGACTTGAACTTAAAGTGATGGAATTACAAAGTCACGATATACAAAACTAAGGTCAGACTATGTTATAACAGCGAATAAATATAACAAAAAGGTAAAATAGGCCTATGTATGTGTTGCAAAATTTAGCGCCATAAAGAGTAGGATGGCTGGCCACTAGAGACAAAACTATAGTTCCACAGTGTTTGAGAGGGTATGGTAAGCTGCCGGTCCCAAATGATTCGTGTAGAAGGGCTAATGCGCGGTTTGGCAACATCGAACAGTAGAATAGTTGGCCGCTAATATGTATCTTTTCTAATGTACATTTGAGCTGCGTGGTGGAGCATGCTTAAGGCGTCATAAAAATTGTAATACTGTTTTCAATAAACATATAATACATATAATAAACATTTAAGTCTTTCACTAAACATTACGCAACCCTATTTTAAGGCAAATCGGGTGAATGTTAACACTCCGCCCACTCATTCGCCGACCTTGATTGTCAGGGTTGCACCGAATTTCCTACGTTCAGCTACTAAGTCCACGTTAAGCTTATTATGGAAAGGAAAAATAAACAAAAGAGGGAAGAAAAATAAAAGTACAAAATCTAATGAAACTGCTCCGGAACAAATGAATCAGATCCAAGGAGCAATCTGCATAAGGCGGAGGCGAGCTAAGGTCTGTTCAAACTATGTAGTACTATTCCTTGAAATAAGCATAATTAATCTGTAGCGATAGCTACTTTCTGTACATTAGCTGTCGTAAAATATACTGTCCCGCTATTAAGTATATTAAAAAATAGTAGCAGGCAGATATACCATATTTGAACACAGCAGGATTACACTGATTACCCTAGGTATTACACTTAGCGCACAGTACAGTAACTGTAACTGTTGTGTTCATTTTTATGGACAAAGTACTTACTTAACTTGATGAAACGCAACTGTAAACAAATTTACTCAAACAGGGTACAAGGGCTACTAGATGTAAATGGCAGGTACGTTATAGGAAATTTGTATAATATAAAACTCGTATTATATTTAAATTCAGAATATTCAATCGGAAATAAGGCTATTATTAGTCATCGTGGAAATCGACGAGCACAACTATATCGTAGTAAGGACAGACCCTTAATAGTCAACTGTTGGGAAAACTTTCTTATCTGTTTCGAGCTGATTGCACGCTACTTTTGCTACATTTCGAATGTACATCAAGCTTGCAATAGGGAATAGTTATTTGTTTTTGTTCAAACAGAAGGAAACAAGTGTTAGAAGATAACCTCTATGACTGTCAGGAAAAGTCATGACGAGTATCTTCCTCCACAGTCCCGACGGCAGGTTATGTCGGACCGTAACTAAAAACCACTAAAATGGTTCCACCTTACCACCGCAGGGCGGACACGCGGGCACGCTTTCGGAAACTTCATTTACAGCACAGGTAACCCCGTTATATTTATGGCTCCAAGTACATTTGCACATTTAATAATGTAACTGAATATTTCTGTTCTGTAAAAAATATAACATATTTTTTAAGTATATACTTTACATTTCAGAATTAATGATCTGTACTTATCAATATAATTAATTATCAATACAAAGATGGAAAGATGTCGGTAATCATACATATTTATAAAAGTTTATATGAAATAGGTTCCAAATAATTATTGACAAACGTTTGCCATCAGTGAGCGCCAAAATTGAATTTCAGCACCGTTGTCATTCATTGTCTTTCACGAAGGCACTTCGCAAGCGAGCGATCGCTCAGAATTTCGGTCGTATTTCGAGCCAACACTTTTTGTATCGTGAAATCGTCGTATTTAATCTTTACAAAGGAAATTGTGTTTTGTTTGAACATTCAATATTTGTCGATTTTCTTTCCTTTTCTTGCTCCGATACGTCGAGCCGGCGGCGGGTAAGCCCTTGAAGCTGTTTTAACGTGCCACTCGAGAGACTTGAAACTCTCCTATTAAAATGGAATTATGGCAAATGGTAAATAATATTATTGTACTTAAAAGATCGCAATAGCTGCAAGACTTATCCATCTATAAGTTTAACGTCTGGCAGCAATATTGCTGTTTCAATCAGGTGTTAAACAGATAATCTTTAGTGGCATTTGGGTTTCTGTATTTCGAAGGGCAATATAAGCTCTCCACCTTGGGTAGCAGTCATTAAAATTCGACGAAGGTTTCGTGCGGTTTAAAAACACCCGATACGAGTCTATTACTAACTTACGTTTTTGTCCGCCAATTTAAAATAAAGCAAAATGGACCATTATGCTCCTGGCTTTTTATAGTTATAAGGAGACTCGTGCCCACGAGTGGAACACAAGGAGAGTTACTACTAGAAATTGGTGTGGTTTTTATACTTGCTTTGACGACATATCGAAGTATATCGACATAGGAAAGTAAAGGTTATTTAGGAATTGTTGGATAATGGATCTAATTTTCAAACTTTAGCAACATTATCGTTTTATTGTCTTGGCGTGGAACATTAATGTGCCCAAACAATCACATCCCACACTTAGACATGTATTGCTGTTCATATAGAAAGCCTGTAATATACCCTTCTAATAGTCGCCTTGCTATTAATAAGTGTGGTCGATAAACGCACGTCTGTACCCTTTATGAGATGCTAGATGAGAGACGGCGCTTTTTGAGTACTGTGGAGGTATCTTTTCCCTCTAGCTGTCTTCTACCACCCGTTAACATTTCACAAGGTTTGCTTTAGCTGTAGTCTTTGTGTGTTTGTCATTTAATAAAAAAATATAATAAAAAAACAAATGTACATCAAAAGAATAACATATTTCGGTCAGAAGCTGTGCGCAGATTCAATCGTCTGTGAATCACGCTCACCTACACGTTCCGAGAAACGCTATTTCATGCAATTTTTCACACATTTGATGCGGAGCTCACACTTCATTGATCTCGTGGCGAATCAACCGAGATTTCATACTTGAAATAAAAAACAAATATTTTCACCATTTTCATACAAGTTGATGCTTAAGATTCAGGAATGTAGATTTAATAAAACAATAAGAGCGGTGATATCTTGCAATTGAATTTAATTGTATTCATTGAAATAAATGTAATAGCCGATATGTTGGAATTTTGCCCAATCATAAGAACTACGGCTCTCTACAGTCTTTACAATTAGAGACACTGTAGCGCTCATAGTTACCATATTAATACCATATATAATTACATACTTGCATTCAAATATATTTGTACATACATAAAGAATATTAAAATCTTAACTTAACTTTTTAGGGTTTTTGTTAGGTTCTTGTTAGGTTGGTTTATTCTACGTAAAAACCATGCGTTTCACATTGAATAATACTAAGCTTTATATGTATAAGCTCATACTATAATTTATTAATGGCAATTAGTCAAATCAGTTCTGTTCAATTTTACATATTTTTGTGTACTAAAAAAAATAGTTCACGAGAATGAAGACTTCAGTTAAAGCTAGTATATTATTCATATAGACTGGAGCGAGTCGTTTAGTTTCCAGTGCGGATTAAAATATTAAATGTAGCCATGAACCAGTGTCAATCAATTCTTAATGGATCCGCGGTGACAGTGATAGATGTTGATGAGAGCTCGTCTCCATTCCCTTCGCCGCCACGATCATAAATACGTAACTAAGCTATGCCTTCCTTTATCTAACCGCGGCCGTGGCCTGCCTCGGTAACGGACTGTATATGCTCGTATACTTACACGAAATATTTCAAGCTATCGTTACCGCCTGCGTAATTCAAAAAAATATTAGAATTAAGTCGAAACTTTGCTTGTCTAATAAGGTTTAAACACATAGAAATAAGGATTGTAGTACGTACTCTTGAGCTGTAAACGTTAAAAATGACGTTGTAACGTTTTCAACACTTATTGACTCAATTAAAACTTATAACAGTTCTAGTTAACTAACTAACTAATCTTGAAATATGACATCATGACAGTTTACTTAAATGGTTGTAAAGGAAAAAGGAAAATCATATTTTGCCAATAACGGTCATTTACTAATATTTTGACTACGTTCGACGTTTTGGAACTCTGTCCAACATTTACGATTTGTATTACATGCGAGGCAATGAAAGGGTCTCTCCAGAATGATAAGGCCCTAATCCACCACGCTGGTCAACTTTACAGAGAACTCTCAAGCATACAGGTTTGCTCGTTCTGTTCCTTCACCGTTAAAACAAGTGAAAATTTGTAAGCACATTATATCGAAGAATCGGATCGTTTTAGGAATGGGAAACCCGTTCGTTCGATTCCGTTTCAGAAATCAAAATATTAACTTGGTTGTATCATATGTAAGCTGACCCAAGTTTAGTCATGTTTTAGAAGACATAAAAGTTTCTCTTTACGTGAAGCTGGCAGGATTCACAATTTTACATGATATGAAACGTTAAAATAATGGAATTTAATTTAATTATACGCCGAAGTGAACCGACATGTGGCTTGCAATTTACTCGCTGTCCGGATTACGCGTGGCCTCTCCCCGCGCGGCGCTAACGAACGTCGCCCGCGCGAGTACAATCAGCATACCTACCTACCTACACGTTGTTACGTACTTTTTGTGTATCTATATTTTTTTTTTTATTTTGAAAGAGTAAGAAACGGGCATGCAGGCCACCTGATGGTAAGTGGTCACTGCAGCCCATGGATAACCACGTCCAATC
>DWON01001307.1:0-25100 GCA_018251015.1 Phocides pigmalion okeechobee
GTGTATCCGGCAACCACACCTCCCCAACCGAAACACAATACATGAAGAACATGTTGCTTTACGGCGGGTTATGAGGGGGCGGTGGTACCGCCCCGGGCGAGCTCTAATGGCTCTACCACCTATAAGTTTTCGTCATTTCGTTAAATAAATGAAATGCAGTTTACAAAACATTTGGATAATCCAAAATTAGTCTATCTACTGCTAATAGTCACCGAGGTAATTGGATTTGACGTACTGACAGACAAAAAACGGATTTGATAAAATTATAAGGGTGAAATTGTAAAGGTAAGATTAAGGTAAGGGTGAGTTTTATCCGAATGGATAAGAAACTAAAAATAATATTGATGATATTTTGTCTACTTGAATAAGCATTCTGTAATATTTCCTTTATCAATTCTATTCTAGTTATGATACAGAGTTCCGCTTAAGAGTACTCGTAATGTTTCAGTTATTTCATATTACTCCACTGAAAGTTGAAATCTTATATAAACAGTTTTGGTACATCAATGTAATGTTACCAGATATATTTATTTATTATGACAACATAAACTAACGGTCTTTTTCTCTTGTCTCCATAAGTAAATTTAAAAAACATCGATTTTGACAACTGATAAACTAAACAACGTCGGAAGTTACTCCTCACTTATTGTGACTATATTTTGTTCATAACGTTTTTCTTCTTATAACAAGTTCTCGCGACCAAAACATATTACAATCTTATTTTGTTAGCGTCTCTTCAGTAATACATTCTTACGTAATAACAAGTAAAATAGACCGAAATACGAAAAACAAGATCATGAAAAAACTTATTTGACATAGTTCTTGTTAAATTCGCTATTATATTCCATAACACAAAACCTCATAAAGTACCTATTTGAGCCTGCTTTATAGAAAGCAAACGAATTGTCTCATTTGCAGTCACCCTTGTATTACTTGTATTTGTAACTTTAATTCTACTCAGAAAGAATTTCTCAAATTGTAAACTACCGGTCGACCCACAAGACTCATAAATTTTACTTATTATCTTAAGCTGTGGTATATTTACGTTGATGAACATTTCTCATAACACACGGGAAAAAATGTTGTGAGAGGTTATGACCTATACCTTAATTTGGCCTATCTATATATATATATATTTCGGGCCCATTTGTAATATTTCTGTACACGCAATGGCTTGTCAGTTTTGCTGCGTAATTAATGAATAACACAGATACAGAAAGAGCACAGATACAGAAAGAGACGGCTTGAGGCTGATTTTAATGTAACGAGGTGATTAAGCTGCAAGTTATATAATTTGCTATAGGCAAGTTAATGGTTAGGTATTAGCCAGGGATGGGCCCTCGCAAACAAATAAAGCTCCTCGTTAAATAAATCGCCGCCAGTCAAGCATCGCCGGGACCTTACGCACCTCTACTCCTGAATAAATAAACATAATAATGTATTTAACGTAATGCGGGGCCATGTTGTGATGCGAATAATTCCTAGTTTCGTTATAAAAATATTTTACTTTTGATGTACCTACATATCTTAATGGTACGCTTGGTACTTTGAGTTTACAAAACGTTATTTGATTTTGAATTTATGAGAAGCGAACACGAGCTTGTGTTTATAAGCAGAACGAACATGTTGAATATTGCCTAATAAAGGAACAAACATAATATGCTTTGAACTCTTTGGAATAAAACGGCTTTGCTGCTTCGTTGAACGATTTCATACGCAAAATTTATGCAAAACGAGCCCGCTTCCAGTGCAGTTCCATTTATTTTAGGGTAACATTAATTTTGGTTTTGTTACTCAATGCAACATGAGTTGTGTAATAAACGAATCTTTGTAAAATATAGCGAAAATATCGACAGGCCATACGGCTGGTAAAACATAGGCTACTTTTTATTACCATAAATCAGCTTGCTCTCGCAATTACAAAGATAACGTGAACGAATTCTGCCACTACGCCACGATCTCCTACTATTATATAAATGTGAAACATTTTGTATGTTTGTTTATTTGATTGTTTGTTTTCTATAACACGAAAGCTATTGTTTTAATCGAAATATATATTTTATACAGAGTGCTAGCACTTAATAGAAAGTTTTTGATTTTGATTTTGATTTGATTGTTTTAATTACGTATATACCTGTACAACATTTATACAGGCATTGAAGACAGAAGTTGTAATTTATATTTCGCTGGGAAAGTCATGGGTAGTGCTAGTATGCAATAAAAACCTTGTTAAATTGCTCGCTACATTATTGAATAAGGATCGAAATGTTACCTGCTTTTGTTCGCAAGTACGTTTTTTAACGTATAGTTAATTGTGAACGATAATTCGCTCGCGTTTCTCACCATAGCGAATATATCATAAATTTTTAAACAATACTCGTTTTAATCTGGACAAAAATACACTCTAAGTCTCGTCTTGCAATTTTGTATCAATTTAATAGTCTTCAAAACGTATTATTTTTCACCATTCTTATTTTCATAGTTCTAACTCTTTGTGTTACTATGACTATACTACTAAATAAATGACCCAACTCATCTGAAATAACAAATGTGTCCTTGTGGAAAAAAGTAAGCAAGCAAACGCTTTATACACGTTTAACTTTATTTAAGACCCGGTCTATTTAGGAAAGACAATCTCTTTGCAAGTTAAAGCTTCGTAGTTTTACCTCTTTATTTGAAAATGGCTTCCACGACTAACCATGATATAACTTCGTACGTAGTAAAAATCAATAGGAACCCTGAGCGATTGCTTAACTGACCATATATACCAGCCTCCCATTCTATCCATCGGTTTTCCTTTATATTTTTTGTTAAGTCAGACCAGACCACAAACGGTAATCACAATCAGGGAAGGGGTGATTTATTGAGATTGTTTATATGCTGCTAAATAAGCATTACCTAAATTATATAACTATTCTCGCGACTACCTGCAAGAAAAACACTCGGAGTCTCAAATTTTCTGTGAATCATCATTGATATGGTGATCGCAACACGGCACAAAGTAGAAACAATATGATGTGTAATATATTTAAATTGTTACATTCCAGATAAAGCGGTAAAACAAAACAAAAACCAGATAAAAAATACAAAAACCTTTGTAAAACAATAACATGCCTTACATACCGATTTTAAGGTAGATTTGCAAAATAATTTCGTAAAAATATTTTAAAGAATCGTTTCTTATTGTCGGTACCTTTATGTCTAAATCGTTTAAAGCTCCGAGCAGTAAAAGCTCGTTAAAAATCTGAGATGCCAATATAAATCCGAACCTTCTGAGCGTCATTAGTGCAGAGAAAAAGAACAAAAGTAAATATCGCTAATTGAAAACAATTAATGGAAATGCTTGAACAAATAGCGTGAAGCAAATACCGCGAGTATAAAGGGGTAGTTTTTCTTCATTAATATTCAAAGCACTTATATTATGCTACATTTATTCGATGTCGTATAAAACTTAAAAATGTATGAATAAAATAGCAACTACAACGAAGTGTACAGAAAGCGCTGATGTTACTGTACATTTTATCTTATTTCATTCTGTATTCATGGTCTTTCTTAATTAGCTTTTGAACTTTGAATACAATCAACATTAAATTTGTTAATCGAATGTAGAATATGTACTTAAACAAAACTCTTCAGGACAGGTGCAAGGCATGACAGAGATTGACAAATTACGTTATTTTGAAGTCACTTTGTATAAAAAGCTATATTACACGGATAAGAATGAATGTACTAATGTGTAAAAAAATTTCGATTAAGTATACAAGTTAAATTAACCGTTAAATTTCTCATATTCAAACGGTCACTTAGCTTTGCTTGATCCATGTTTATCTGTTATATAAAATACGTATTACGTTGAAAGTAAAGCGAGAAACTTTACGGTAAGACAAGTAGTAAAATATATACATGTATTTCAATAGAAAAAATATACTAAGTTTAGAAATAAAATTAAATTAACGTAATTTGCATCTGCTTATACTTAATAATAAAACTGTAGTTGATCACTGTCTGTACATGGAAGATATTTGATTAAAATTATTATTAGGGTCCTGTATTAACGCAACCGTAGCTAAATCATTTTTTTTTGTTAAATACTGTGTACATAGAAATTCTACATTCTATTTTCTTATGAATCAAAGACAAAAAAAATACATGTAAACTTTTTTTATTCTATTTCTTATTTTCTATTCTATTTATTATTATAGAATTTAATGAGTCGATGTCCTAACTACATAGTTCAGATAATAATACAATATTTTGGTACTATTTGTCATTTGATTATGAAGAAAGCCGATAAAAAGAGAACAGCAGTCAGGAAAAAACACTTTTATTGTTTTTACAATAACTGTCAAATCGAAAACGCCCGAAGCAGCTAGGTGATTGGTCACACGGTGGGCTAATTGACACCGGGGCGTGAATTGGATTGGCGATTGGAGAATCTAATATTATTCTTACTAACGACTGTGTTTGTATTTTAGCAATAGATTCATTTATAAATGTAATATACAAATAAACGTGTCACCATGTCTGTTAATTTTACACAAAATAATAAAATATCGGTCAAGAAATAAATATGAACAAAACGCATACTAATTTGAATCTCAATAAAATAAAGATTTTTACCGTAATATTATGTATTGTGTAAAGATGACGCCTTGGAGCAAACCATTTTTCGTGTATATTTTTAATCACGACTACCGATATTAACAGTCAAATAGATTATAAACCACAAAACACACATTATTCAAGTAGATTTTTTAAAATTACTTTAGCTCTCCTAAACAATATGAATTGTGTATACTACAGCGCTTAAGCTTTTTCGCGTAGATATATTAGGGAAATGTCTGGAACCCTCACTCAATACACGTCACTACAGTGACGTTATAAATGACGTGCATTAAGACTACATAGGTGTTTAAAAACACGCTCAATACACAGCGTATTGTGTACGTAACACACGTCATTCACATTGTATCAATAGAGGAGCGGCGATGCAGTCGGCAACAAAAAGCGCGTTCGAAAGAGTGACAGGTGTCAGAATTCATAGCCCCTCGTAAACTAGTGAAGCCCCATGAAACCTTTTACACTATGTTCGAACTGGTCAATATCTTCAGTGAATCGAAATTGATCATACATGAAACAAATAAAATAAACTTGCATTCAGAGCTCGTCTCCCTTTTTATTTATTATTTATTTTAGATCATGGTCTGTCACACAATTAAAGTATTTTATAAAGATTGTGATTTACTGAATTAAGCTAATATTGTATACTGAAGGTATTTCAAAGGTTGCTTGTAAAAATTATTATCGTCGTCGAATTCTATTTCGTTAATATTGTATGATATAATAAACAAATTATTAAAATCTCTGAAAAACAATTAATGCTTTCTTCACTCAGTAATGCAATTTATGCTTTCTTCACTCAGTCTGTGTGGTGGTTACCATGGATACGCATAAAGATTCAGACCTAAAACAAAAATCTAACTTTAGCATTTAAAGAAATCTAAATCGTGAATTAATTTCAGACAAGCATGCTTGGTTGAGACTAGCTCTAGATGTAGTGACAGCTGTTACAATTTTTTAATATCAATATATTATTTAAATCAAAATTTGAGCTGGGGTTTTTTCATCAAAACTATTACGGATTTATATTTGTGTTCGATTCCTGTCATGTCATGTGTCTACCCTTACTTACTATTTTTAAGGGAAGATTTTAACAGAGGTCTATTAGCATAAAGTAATAAAATAACGCAGGAAGCTAAGTAAGGAAGTAGTTTTTCTCTCATCAGATTTTTAATTATTCTGAGAACGTTTCATATTCGAAATAAAATCTCAAAAAAATATGATGTCAGCTTAAAGATGTAAAAGAGATTACACCTCATTACTGCGTAACCATCAGAATATTTACATTGTTATATTTCGATTAGGGAACAGCTTATCTTTAAATCGTATTATTAGACATCACTCAAAGGAAAGGAAACAACGGATAATAGACAACAACCCGGGTGACTAAGCCCGAGGTAATGAGATCACGTATGAAATGTTCTTCTTGTTGTAAGAGAGATAACTTAAACCAAAAGTAAAATTTATGATATATCTACTAATTCAAAAGTATGTTAATCTACATTTCTACATGTAACACATATTCTATAAGTTGTAATGTTTATTCTAATATTTGACAATGATAAAAACGATGTAAATTTGTCATTGGCAGACATAGTCATTATTTCAACAACGTGGCCGACTATTTTATTTGATGTAAAATGTAAATTTAATAAAGGCCCCGAAGGAAACAATAATATGCCTCGAGTCAATTCGAAGCCGAAATCGTAATTATTTAGGTTAATAACACTCTTAACACAATTCGTAGATACCTAACTCCGCAATAGCAAACATTATAAATTGCAAACAGATGGAAACAGTTTCGTACCTACTTCTGTATAAAAATACAAAACTATTTAACAGTCCTAGAAACTCTTTCAGTTTTCAGTTTCACTAAATACAAGTTCAGGTAGAAATAAAAAATTGTATATCTAGTCCATATTTTGGTGCCAAATAGTTGTTCAAAAAGTTAAAAATTCACCGAAACCTTTACACAGTATTTCGTTTGCGTTGCATATGCATATTAAATATTTCGTATATAAAGTTAGTTCCTTAACTTTGGTATTTTTATTGACAAATAAATAAAACGTTTACATCAATCATTACCGACTATTTAATTCACCAGCAAGTATAAAACACTAAATTGAATTTCTTATTTTATTGATTTTAAATTATAATCAAACAATTACGTTCATAATTAGTCGGATATAGTGAAGACAAGAGCGGAATGAGCATATATAAAGGCAATCAAAGTTCTGTTTGAAGCGAGCTCGACATACGTGTGAACTGTCACTGAAATTACCCTGCCAATTGGTTACGTCGCCTGAGCAATGGGGTCGTAACCAATTGGAGTGAAAGGAATAATATCATGCTATCCGTGTGTTTTCGGATTCGGAAATTCGGATAAACGAGGTAATGAAATACATAGCCATGTATCAAATACACAGTATATCATGTATTATTATATAAAAAAAAAACTTCAACAACTCATGTTTTCAGACATTAAATAATTTCAGGCATTCTTTAAGCATTAAGCATTAAGCATTAAGCATTAAGGTGCTTGGTAATACAGAGAGTTCGTTTTCTCGGAGAGAGACGACAAAAATTGATTTTAAGTAAAAATCTAAATCTGGATGTTTATTTATAGAGGTCTCTAAATATGTTTTTACTTCCCTTAATACTTGCAATACATGGAAGTCATTAACTAAATAAATTAATATATGATAAAGTAATGATCAATTTGATTTTATCAAACAGTTCTTATTCGGCCACAAATACGAAAGTACGCAAAATACGTTTATTACTTAATATTTCATACGGAAAATTGCCAGTCTTCCATATTTCCTTTCTGAGAAATTGTAATTTGATTGACGAGTTGGTATGGACGAAGAAAGAGATACGCGAATATTGGGTGGCAACAGGGAAAACAGATACGACTGTGGGGCGGGTTCGTTTTTGTATTTCTAGTTACACATCACTTTTTGACCGCGACTAGGGGATAACTCTTATTTTTTGTCTCGTTTAATATTATAATATATCATAGTTTATTGTATCGTAACTTTTTCGGTTGAATGACGTAGTTTTTGGCACTTAAAATATTGTAAATTTTTAGAAATGCCTAAATGCCGCAAGGAAACATTTTGCAATTTAACGTTTTTTGCGTTTTCAATTCTCATACACACATAAATAAAATTGAAGACGTCGTTATGTTTAATGAAGACGTCGTTATAATTATAAGCAACATCATCCGTCCATCCATTCGCATCCATCCATTAGCGTCCACTGCTGGACATAGGCCTCCCCTAGATGGCGGCACTCAGATCGGTTGTGTGACTACTGTGCCTTTTGCATCCAGCGTTTCCCACTATCCTTACCAGGCAATTAGACTTAGCAGCATATGAATATATATAAAAAACATTTTATATTTCCATCTATCTATCTATTTGTCTAAGGATAGATAGATCTATATCTATCTATCTATCATTAGCCAATTTTTAATCAGATTTTAACGATACTTTGATATAACACAAATATACTTGCATGCAAGATTTTCAAGGACCTAATATAGGTTACAGTATGTTATGCTCCGAAGAATTATGATATTAGTATTAATGTGGGTTGGAAAATTTCTAAATTAAAATATCGTACATATTTATGCACGGCGGCACTCACCTGGGAATTTATTTGTTTACTATATGTATTCTGGAACGTATCAATACGATTCGCTGTATTATGATTGCAAATTGACCTTATATTTTGAACTTTGCGCTGTGGAATACATAATATGCAATCATACATTTTCGGCCTTTGTGAACCGTATATACATATAACAGAATTCTCGTGGTGTATATTTTAATATATGTATGAATTTGGTGCAAATGGCTACTAATTTTACACTTTAAGAAATAAAATTAAAATGAATTTATTTTGTACGGCGTTAGACTTTTATATTTGTTGATATGGTGACCATTTTCGAAGGTGTTACTCCTAGTAAATTAACTACCACGGCATTCTCGTCTTCCAAATTTCTACTACATAACATCGGTATGAATCTATCGCATTCTGGTTAAGGGTATATTATAAGAAAAAGTAACTAATATATCGTGTTCCAAACTTCAGTAGCAGCTGTGCATGTAATTGATCAATTGACCTCATTTGAGGTCGATTGTATATATTCATAAGGCATTGATCACTTAACATCAGGTGGGTTCACCGCTAATTTTCTTATTTTCATAACAAGTTACAAATACGTCACAAATAACAACTCCATATATTCCATTGGAAATATAAAATCCCATTATTTACGTACGTAAACTGATACTTTGTAAGATTCATCATGCTTAAAACGTAGGTACCTATGATATCAATTTATGTTATATATCTACACAGATATTTTTTATGCTTAAAATAATATTTAAAGTTATGCATTTTTCATATCTATTTTAAAATTCGTTTCTTAATTACTAAAATCAAAGTTGTTTAAAGACTTTTCTTGGACAAAGAACAATTTGTAAGTCACAAGGGATTTTTTTTGTATAAAAATTATTGTACACAGCACTGTCTGCGTGCATATCTTCTACATTAAAAAGATTTACCTGACTTTAGGGAAATGATAACAGAACTAAACGTGTAGCTGGCTAATATTCTTATAATTTGGCGCTTTCTTGGCGTTTAATATTTTAACGATAATTTAACACGTGTAATAAAAATTACAACACAATTTAATAAAATAATAGGTAACTTTTTGAATGTTATGTAACGTTTTTTGAGTAAATTAAATATGGAACATTGTAAATGAGCAAAAACTTACAAAGTGAAAACAATTAGTTAAAACAGGTTGCGACAACAGAAAACAAATATTAAAGAAAAAAATAAGTCAGACGCGGTTTAAGTTACAAGGGTGACAAGTATTGGTAAAATTTCCGTCGTCGTTAAACCTTATCGCTTATATCGTTAAGTTCGTTAGTATCGCTTAATTTGTTATCCTTATCGATTATATCGTTAAGGTCTATGTGTGATATGAAACATTCGATAGATGGATTTGCTATTTACACATATACACATTAGCAAAAATAAAAATATTAATTCTAAGGATTAGTGAAAATGGAAGCCATTTATTTAAATAATGTTTTTTTTGTTGATCTCGATTACCATCCATACTATTTATATTAATAAGTCCAATGATATATATGCTACAAAATAAAATATTGGACCTTATACAGTTAATATATTTTATCTAAAGCGTTAGTTTGTTAATCTATTTTCCAATTCGTTATAGTTTGGCGGCGACCGCAGACCGCACGCCGGTTGGTTTCTTTGTCACGTCCCGTGCTTGTGCGACCTCGATAGCTATAAATATAACTTTTCAAATTGAATCCTTTTTTCAACTGCCTATGAAACTTGACTATAATATAGCCGATACACTTTGAAGCGAGGCGACCATCTTAGTTCTCAGGAGTAGCAGCGTATCTACGTTCGAGCACAGATAGGATTGCGGTCGCGTTTGTGGTTGTACGTGGATGTCTATGAGGTACGACTACTTAACATCAGGTGGTTTGCATGCTCTCATATAAAAAGTCGACCTTGAAAATGTACCTGAAACGAGTAGATAGTACTTACGATAGTAGGTTCACCTAAAAAACTGAACTGAACAAACCGGTGCCACACTTAATTGATCTCTTCAATAATTTATCAATCATTGTTGTATTCGTTAAATAGGTAACCTCATACAGGATAACCTGGGTAACACTGTTGACTTTTCAAAATTTACTGAGACATACATTGTAACAGTTCTGTAATCGGAACAAATGTTCACGAAAGAATCCAAAAGCAAATATTTATTTAGTCATTTAGAATATTTACGTAAGTGTATTTATTTGTCATTGCCAATAAGAAATTGTACTTCAAAGTAATTGTCAAAGATATTGAGGTTATTAAAAGTATTTCTGTGACCACTAAATTAATACTACGGTACGAAATATACCATATCTCAAAAACTACACAACATATCGTACAGCCAAGTTGAACCGGACTTTATGTAATTTTTTAATATTTTATAAATGAAAGAGGAGATACAATTTTCAGAAAACAAAAAAAACACATGTCACTACCCTTAACTTTAAAGTTTAAAAAGCTAATTATAAAGGATTCGTTTTTACAGGACACTACAAAACGCTTAATAGTCAGAGCATTTTATAAGCTTATTATTTATAAGCTCAATAATAACAATTACCTTGAAATCACATCAGTTCTTTAAAGGATAACATGATATCAATTGATTATTCAAATTTATTAATATTATGTTATCCTATTATTTGAAGAAAAGACAATAGAAAAATCTAAATTTCTTAAATTACTTTGAGACTTAAAGAAAACTTTCATTAATAAGCTAGCACATAAAATCTGTCGTTATGTTATCTGCATGAACGGGAGACAGACGACAAAAGACATGTCGCTATTAGCCGGGACCACGAAGTGCTGTATTGTTCTTGGGAGAAAGGCATGACGATAAGACCACTTTTGCTTGTTGTATTGTATTGCCCTACCTCAAGGACAAAATCTCTGGACAAAAGAAATTAGAACAATTATAACCGTCTTAAGGTAAAGACGCCTGTGAAGAAAATATTATCAATTTTTAAATGACATATAAAAGTCATTTTTATTTTTAAATTATAGGTATAAATACAAACTAACATTTAAATAATATGTCACACCTTAGTCTTATATACCTTAGACAATAAGTATCTAAGAAATATATTAAGGTATACATGTATTGTTAGATTTAATATGTGATATGTTATCACAAAATATTCACATATTTATTCGACTACAAAGGGACAATGTTTCAGTTTTAAAACTAATCGACGTTCAAATGTAACTATTTGAATGTAGGTATATTGTTAATTATAATTAAGCACATGTATGTAATTTTTATTTTTTTATAAAATTATTAATTTAAGGTACCTTAATTAATCAAATAAAAAACTGTGAAGTATACATTTTAATTGTATCAAAAGTTAACATTGAGAACATAACTTGAAAAATAATAGTATTATATATGTTGCATGTGGTTAACGACGACCTAGGGTATTAAATCGTGATCATCATATTTTGCGCTGATTTACGCATTGTTCCATAGAAGGCGACGTGTACCATTTTAGTACCATAAATAGAGTTATCTGGTTTATTACAAGCGCAGAGCAAGTGGGCATAAATCCTGCGACCCGCCATAAACAAAAGTCCCTCGCCGGCTACTGTCAATCGGACGCAAAACGCTCAAATATTGTCGCAGGTATATGTCCCATATTCCTGAACTAAATTGCCAAACGAACGTCGTCCATCATTCACGTTGACATTTTTCAATCGAACGGATTCGACGGAGTAACAAATGAGCACAAATTGGAAATATCTAACCAACATTCCGGATCAATCAACAATCCGCTCCAATAATAATCTACGTGTTCGATACATAATTTTTCGTGACATGAAACACAAATTATAAGATACTATAGGTACTAGGATGATCCGCAATTTATTTTTAAAAATTGTATCGGTATACAAGATACGGATATAATAATGAGGATATTTAATATTCCAACGTGTTGTAAGTATTTTCTATTCATAATGTTTTTCAGACTAATTACGTTATTATTTTACTTAAACCTGTAATAGGATATTTATTTCTTTACTTAGATATCATCATCAATTCATTACCGTCCTTGCCGGGCACTAATTTCTTTCTCTCTCTCACTCAAACTGCCACAGTCTTCTGCTGCCCTTTAAAAACTGTATGCAGATATCATCCATGCAGTTGTTTCCACGGCTTTTTTCTTCGCCGCGTGCTAAATATTTTCTAATAAACAATTATTGGGAATACATTAACTAATATACCTTTCAAGAACTACGATGTTGAAGATATAAAAAGAATACTTCAAGGTAGATTCTCAATTGAAGGAAATCAACAAATTTCTTTCGTAATGATGCCGCGTCGGCCGCTGGGGACTTTCCCAATTTCCGGACGAGTCTCGCCGGATACGCCCGGTGATTTGCCACCTCCGGCCGGATGAGCCTCGACTCTTATAAACAATCATTGTGTATTTATCTAATAGAGTGTGGGCACTGGTCATCTTATGACATTGTCTCCGTTTTTTAGTTATACTTAACGTGATTAGAAAACAATGATAGCCTAGTGGTAACATTCCAGCCTCTTAAACGGGAGAGGCCCATTTGAACGTCTGCCAAGCACGTAAAAATTTTCTGTGCGTATGAGATATTAATTATCACTACCTGGACCCCTTACAGTTAAATTACAGTCGCTATTAAATTCTCAAAGATGTGAGAAGTGTACCAATCCACACTCGGCTAACGTAATGGAGTGCAAATCCTTCTCATGAGTGGTTGATGACAATGATGGGATGACGAATATTTAAGGTTTGTAGACCTTTCATAAAAGTAGAAAGTACAAAAGTGGAATTTCTCCAGTCAAACATAGAATATGAAAACAAAAACATCATCATATAAACGAACATAATAAATGATAACTTTTTAATTACATATCGTTACCCGCGTTGTACCATACTATCATTAAAATTAGGAAAATCCTAATTACAGCTTACGACATTATAATGAAATAATTTTTATTTTATGTTAAGATATTTCCATCACTCTTAATGTTTAAATTAATGAGAAGATAAGTCAAATGACTGTTTTTTCTTGAATTACATTCGCGAAATGCTATAGTTCGTTACCTAATATTAATGAAGTATAATGGATCTCCTATAACAATAATAATATAGTATGGTACGGTTACTTTTATTGAAAGGTCTTAAATAAACTCCCTTTGAGTGGATAGATTATCCGCTTAGCTCTAAATTCAGGCGTCGACATCCGCTGTCGTGAAATTCTTTTGTGCCCTGACAGTTTATTATGGAACAAAGGACGAAAGTTGTTTGAGCGGCCTCATTTTAACTATTATGTAATCTTGATTAGTGATCACATATTAGTATTAGGTTTTCTCTTTACAAATTACACAATAATCAAGTTCTTTATAGTAGGCCATAAAATACTTTTATACTAATAAGTCACAGCTCTAAGTTATTTTTATATAGGGAATAAAATATATTACCACAGATGAAAGATATTATTGAAATTGTAACACATTATCAATATCTTAGTATTTAATGAATCCATTAATAGGCACATTCCTTGTAATTAAAGAATATAATAAAATTTCCGTTCTAAGAGCTTTAGATGCTAATAAAATATATAAAAAGGCAAACTCGACTAATGGATAAAACATTTATAAGTCATTAACATTTTCACAGAAAACAAAAGTTTATAACTTTTGAAATTTCATTGAGACTTATTAATGAACACCTTGATAACACAACGTAATAATACATGCTAAAATTGAATTGTAAGAATTTATATGTCCTCAGGACCAAACTTATAATTTTCTAATTTCTAAAGTTTTCAATTTACAAAAAATTTTAGAGTAATGCAAACGTAACCTCTAACAATTTACTGTGAGCCATTGAATCATGGCTTATAAAGCATAAACATTTAAAATTTAATGACTTATAAGTAACAGTGCAAAACTTAGTCGGATTTCGTTTTATACCTTGAAGCTTACTCTGCGCAAAGTTAAAGAGAGCTGAATGCAAAAAACATTAAAATATAGTATCGTATATTAAATATCCTTAAGAGAACATATGATAGTCGCATTTGGGTATTTCTAGGTATTTCCTTTAATCTATATGAATTCTTTTCATATAGTAGATTCTTGACAAAATACGTTACAACCTTTCTTAATTGTTTATTTAGTGAACATTTTAAAGTAAATAAAAATCAACGGAAACATAAAAGGTAAAACAGTTTAATTCCAAGTTTCTACGTGCAATTAGTAAATATTAAAATAACAAAGATTTACGTTTGTTTTTATACATATTAATAAGACACATATGTATATTATAAAGCTTTTAAAGAAATATTTCATAAATTTTATTTTATTGTAATAAATGAGTCTTATAAAATAAGAACTGTGTTTTTCCAGTTCAAAATTTTTTCTTTTCTTCAATTTGTGATCTCTTATAATTTTATACCCGAATATTCAGTAAAATTAATATAATACAATACACGTACCGAAAGTAACTTATATTAAATGAAACAACTTTACGTAGAGTATAAAAATACTCAAATAATGTTAAAAGAAGATCAAAGCGTTGTTGTTGAGCAAACTGCCAATTTCCTTTAAAAATGTTCGCAGATTATTAGGAAAATTGCTTACGAAATAAATTGTGAAGATAGGACTTAACCAGCTTTTTCACCTTCGAAAAATGCGTTTAGGGCTCCGAATACGGACAAACGAAATGTTTAGCAAACCAAGTGTGTTAAGTAAAATTGCATTAGACTTTAGATTGTGTAAAGAAAGATTTGTTGGAATGCCTATAGAGCGGGCACTCCAGTGGAGCTTATTTTTAATAAATATTTATTGTTAATAAGCCCCAGCCTCCAATTCTATGAGTTTTTAACACAGTTGGCTATAAAATCATGCAATTATTTAATATCTATAACAGTAAAACACCAATAAAAAGAAAGTTTCAGAAGTAGTAAACATTCATAAAAACATAATTATGTGTCACGCCATATATTACCAATCCATTAATGGTTTTAATGCTGGGTAAGGAAAAACCTAGGACCGAATAAGGTTTAGTAGATTTCATATCTCCAAAAATATTATGGAAAAACCTAACACATAATCAATTATTTAGATTTACTTCAGATGTTTTCCTTTCATGTTAGGAAACTAATCGAAAAACCAAAATTGAAATGGATTGGAACTAGTACTTCCAATTGTAAACCGAATTCGTGCTATAAATTCTATAATAATATCTATCCTATTATTTGGCGTATGAATAAAAAATAACTTGCTAAAATATATTTGTGTAAGTTTTAACTGCAGGTGCAGTTCAAAAACTTTCGTATTTATTCTATTATTATAACTTGCACTCGTTATATTCACAGATCCTTTTATACATCTCGAAGTATAAGCTGCCGTTGGCAAAGTTATAATAAAGTCATTTTATATTTCCTCTTTAGGATCAATGCCAACCTTACCTGGCCAAAAGAACAAAGCAATCCTTAGCTTCTTATTTCAGGCCCAATGATTCCTCGCATATTTGAGTATTTTTATATTTTATGTTTATAGTATAATTCACATCAATAACCTTTTCAAGTGCGGCATTAATGTTGTAATCATTTTTCCTTGTTTTATAAACAAAATCTTCTCATTAAGTAACTAGTTTTCTTAACAATTAAATGGAAACTTTTTTAATTCGTTTCATCGGTTTACATCTTAGCCTCTTGTTATTTTTAATATAATTCTTCAAATAAATAATGAAAATCTATATTCAATGTACACATTTAAAAAATGAACAAGAAATATAAATCAGTGGTCAGATGTCGCGGCTATATTATCCGTAGTTCTTTATTAGGTATACTCGTTCAAGCGCGAATACGATTCTTTTATGAAAGGTTTCAACGAACGTCCGTGGAAGGAGATATTGCTCAAATTGTTTCCAATATATTTTACGAGCATTTGACAGTGGAGTGAAAAATTACAGGAATATCAGGAATATGTATTTCCACGTTCATATTACACACCTATACCTATTGATATTGAATATTTCAACTACGCTATGACAGGTAAACTATCAATATTTTATTAATATTTTCGTGAAAGGCTTTATGCATAAAATATTGCACGTAAAAACAGTTTTCATAAATATGATCTATCAGTTTCTTGCTCTTACATTTTCCAACGTACAATTTAATACAAGTACGTAAATAATTAACTATAACTCAAGATTCTTCGCTCAAACCCTTAATTCACATGTTAAATTAGAACACAGAATAACTTCACAGTTACTAAGTACGAGTGGCGTTGGTGTCGATACAATTAATTGTGCCACCATCAATGATTTATGTTGCCTACTAACGATTGCAAAATCTTTAATTATGAAAGTAAGTAGCTTCGATGATCGAAAATGTTAAACTCGCGGCGATGTTATCTTAAGTAAATTGTCTACATCAGGCAGCGGCGGCTAGAATTTCAGGAATGGGCGGCACGCGCATTCAATTCCATTGTATCAGTTAAAACAATGCGCCACTTTATCCTAATATTGGCAATTCACTTGAAACTCGCCGAGCCCGTGTTAGAATTATTGAGTAGAACATTTGTGATAACGCGAATATTTCACAGAACTATGTAATTTTGTATTCATATCTAAGAGACTATGGGACTATTCTGAAAATCTCTATTGAAACATCGCTAAAATTATAACGATGTTTTTGGCAAATTGTATGCTTCGTCTTTATATAAAACGTTTCGAGCTAGCTTTATTAACAGTCAGTGTCATGTCAAATCAAACGATCGTGGACGTACATGTACTTATTTAATAAATATTTAATATAAATTAACATGAAGCTGAGTCGATTCGAATAAAAAAGTTTTGGTGGGTTTTATATGTATTTTTAAGGAAACTTCAAACAAAATACAGAAATTTCAAAATTATTTATTATAAACAGGAACAAATAGTTCATTAAGATCTGTTTAGGGTATTTTATAGATTTCTCAATATTATCCCACTAAAAAACTCCTGATTACTGTATTTTAATAATTGTATTATTTTTCGGAAAAAAACTAAATACCGTAATGTCCGATAGCTTTTCTAATATATAACAATTTCAATTTTGTCTACAAATTATGTCGAATATTTGCGGAGATTTTAACGAAAGAATTCCTGCCGTGAAGTGGAATTTCTTCAATTTAGTATTCAAGTAATATAAAATAACGCGAGAAAAATGGATACGTGGGTAGATACTACATACTGTTATTGTCATATTCACCCCCCAGAGAAAACATATAACACCGGAAGTATCGAAACAGAGACAAATAATGGTACGGTATAAACCGAAGCCACAAGAGAATTGATAACCTCGGGGTGAAATTTCAATCTCTCACAAGGGGATCCGAGGTTCAAAACCCTGGCACGCACCTCAGTTTTTGTGAAGTTACGTTTATATTAAGAATTAATTATCTTTAATGGAAAAGCAAAAAATCGACAGAAAATCTACATATTTATTTGTAAGTTCTCCGTAATTTAAATATTAATAAATTAATGATATAAACTAAAACCAATCGCGCTATCACAGGCTTAAATCAGATTTAAATATTTTGGAGCACATTTCTATAAAAGAAATCAAATAAATAAAATTATAAAGCTTATATGTTTTTAAATGTCAATAAAAAAGTATGCCAGATTTTAGATTTTCAATGAATACATAATAAACCTATATAGACTTTGATAAAAAATAATACGTCACTGAAAAAGCATGAATCTTAAGAAAATTTTCATAACATTTTTTAGGAATATCAATTTAACAGGGGTAATATTAATTATCTGTAATAACAACTTAGTACTACCTATAAGATTTTACTGGGGAAGTAACACCGCCACCATTCCCATTTATATCATGAAACAATTCTTGACTATCTGTGGAAAGGTCTAATTGTTAGCTCGTTTATATATGAGGTGACCATGGAGTAAAGCAATGCAGTTTTGATAACAATTAAAGATTGCAATACATTTAGCTGCTGCCTCTGCAATCCTTAGTGCAATCATTTATACTACGACTCTAGCGATAAAATGAATTAGAACATTCCTTTACGTCACCCGCTATCTACGTGGCTCTCATACACTTATTTACTTCAGAGAATTTGAGGAATTCTCAAATTAAAACAGTTGTAGCGTGCATAACTAAATAAACAAAGGAAATGCAGTACTCGCTATATTTACGTAGTACATTTATAATAACTACCAATATGTATATATTGTAAACAACAAGATACTGGTAGAAGTACTTATATATTTAGTTTGCAAAAATTATTTTATATACACTTATGTTACAAGAGGAAATATTAGATTTTTTATTTGTAATGGACTAACTCAAATATTTCTAAACCGACATAAAAATCATTCACCTCTATAAAGGTACACTATCCCTGATTAACGGGGGATATATTTTATTTCGAAAAAACAAATTAGTTATACAGAAATATGCGTCATGCAAGCTTCTTTACGATATTTCCTTCGCAGTTAAAACATTGCGAAATCGGAGACGCATTCTAGAGGTTCAAACACATTACACTACACTACACTAAGCTATCACTGGATCTGCTTTGAATACCCTTACAGAGTGTTGATATTATGTCCGAAGTAAACTGACTTTAATCATTTTTATGTGACATTGTGTATAATATAACAGATACTCACGCATTTCATCCAGAAAACATTGCCGGCAAACAGTTAGCGAAAAAATTGTTCAATTGGAGTACTGAATTCGTATTAATATTCAAAATATGGCCATCGTTATTTTTTGCGAATAACGTCTGTATTACTTTTAGCGGTATTTAAATATCATCGTTTTGCGATTAAAATTATTCTTCAGTGACCGTCGCTTTGCATTTTCATGTATTCAAATATTTATTAACACCCCAAATGCTGGAAATATGAATGCCAACATGGAATTTGTCGACACTACTTTACTGTATAAACAAAACAGTTTAAACATTTCCTAATGGAACTTTAATTAAAAATGGATTTAACCAAAACTTGTAAGGATAGAATAAAAATCAAAATATAGAATTTATAACTTAGTTTGAAATTATACATTTTACATATTTATCCCGAATAAAAAGTGTTTCGTTTTATATTATTCAAAATGTACGTATTCTAAAATTGTTCGGACGCTGGATGCCATTGCGTCCTTGTGTCCCTATATTCCGTTTATCAAATTTCCTCTAAAATTGTTATACCCAAGAACAGCATTTTGTTGTGGAATCTTATTACACAGAAATACAGAGTGGGATTGTCACTTTGAAGTAACGTGACTACCATTCCTATCCATTATGAAGGTCTTACCCAAATTACGACGACCTACTCAAATATGCAAGTGTGCAGGGACCTTAGAGGAAATGGGATTTTTATTTTAAGTTTCCTCATTTTAATAATATAACGTGATGAAACTTTTATAATTAAAAGTATACGTTGAAACACTTCACGTACGTTTTTGCTGTAGTATGCTACAACTATATTACGTTAAAATAGCTTTGCCGATCAATTTTGCTGCAATTTGCTGATAAATATAGTATCATCAAAAAATCTTAACTTATTTAGAGGTTACTAAGCTCTTATTATGTTCATCATATTATCAATACCGTTGAGACCTATTTATTTTTTTTGTAAATTTCTTCCTCACAACCAATACAGTTTATTAGAGCACATCTTGACTTTACGGTAAAAATAAATATGTTTCTATACAATAATAAGAAATAGATTTTCTTCTTTAGAAATTCTTTCATGTCACATGTTACACAATGTAGTCAATTTGTTACAAATGCAGAAGTTTTCCAGTTCTGTCACGAAGTTGTGATTGCCTTGTTTTCCACTCCGTTCACCGCAAGATGACTGATAGTAGTTTACAAGTTCCACTAAAGGCAATATTGAAATGAAAAATAATTTTAAATCGTTATTATTTATGGTGTCATCGCAACTATTGCTATAATATATTTTTGTTTCACACCTAAATACTGTCAAGTAGGTATATACTTCATATTGTACGCTGTTTCTTAATTAAATATCATTCGAAATCACATCCGGGAAAGTAAGTATTCTTATGAGAAAATAAAGAATCTGATAACCGAGATACACTACATAAAAGGAAAAATACTGAGATTGACTTTATGCTCTAAGCATTCTTTCACAGTCAAATTGAGTAACAAAGTACAAATACATATAGATAATTATGTTTATACATGTACAAAAGTAAACACTATGAACACTTTTTATATTAGAAAACGTATTAAAGACAGATATTTTTATATATTTCTCGCATATCTCAGAATAACATTTATCATATATTTACATATTCTTGCGAATGTTAGAGCAAACATGTAGCTCTTGTAGCTGGAATATGGTCGACGTCACCTTGTTCGCAAAAACTTACACGAGTAGTTTTACGGACAACGTTCGAAAAGAAAAATAAGGGTCTACGTTCTAGTTTACGTAGTTATAACTAAATGATATCGTCAGTCGTATCGACCCTTGTTAAAAACAACATGTTAAGAAATAATAAAACCAATAACGAATAGGTATTTGTTTCCAGCATTATTTCTTGATATTCTAAATAATAAACGATTGAAAATTTACGTAACTACTAAAGTGTTGGAGGTTCGGATGGGTGACCTGTAGTAGCAAAATTCCATGCAAGCTTGCGCGCTTCGAGGACCATGTTACGTAACAAGTAAGTCCTGGTTGTTACCGGCTAGCGTCTCATAATATAACAATAAATAAATGCACTGTGATATTGTCTATTAATAAATACTGGAGCGTTTTGGTGGAGTACGTTCGTGGCCTCCTTCAGTTTTAGGGAGAAACATGTACCCTGCAGAGGGGTATAATAAGAGTTGTAGTCATTCTAAACAAATTAAAAACACACTTCCTATCAATTCTGTATACATACACACCCAATACAAATAATCCTGTCATATTAGGTGGTATTTTGATGAGCATATCTAGTGTGGAAACTATATTATAGGTAATATTTATATTCGCCGGTAATAGTCCATAACAGAAAGCTCACGATATATGGCTCATCGCACTCTATCTGTGGCACAAACTCGTAAAAGAGACAAATTGCAGATAGGTTACAGTGGAATAATATAATTTATGTCATATTACAACAGTGTCGATCACTTTTACTCTTCATGTTGTCAAGATAGTCGTTATTATTTTAGTCGTTTTTCATAAATATGTCTTATAACATTACTATAAACGAAAAAAGTATAAACAGTATGTGTTATATAAATCAACACAAAAGTAATACACCAAAGCGTTTTGTCTAAAATGAAAAAACGCGCCAAAGAAAAATTAAATTACACTGGCGACGCGTCCAAAATATTTTCAAGAAAAATTTACGGTCGAGTATTACTTCTAAACATTTCAGGATTTACTATGTTTTAAAGATTTATTACGTCTTTTAGACAGAAGGCAAAAGTACCTTATGAAACATAATTATTTTCTAGTATTGAGTAACGTTTTATGACAATGGTTGTTAACTCGTACAAATTACTTCTAGGTTTTAATTGGCAGCATCTCTCATCTCATCTCATCTCTGTTACACCGTATAAATCGTATATCGTAATTTTTGTAATACGCTTAAAATTTTGTCTTAAGAAATCTCCCATTCAACAATTGACTGCGTCCAACGTTTAGCTAATCGCCTCAAACCCCGAAGCGATATACGCTAACACGATACATATATTCGGCATCATTAGGAATGTGACCATAAAACCAAACCGTAATTATAACCAGTAACAGGCTCATAATCCTCGTTGAATAATATTTTGATACAACTACACAAACATACATAGCTAAAAACTTCCTGTATATGTTTTGGATGTCATATACACCACATTTTTATAATTCCTAATTATCTCATAACACTCCAAATGAAAATCCGTTAACAATCATTTAATACCTCGTAAAACCTCAAATTATCTATGTAAAAATTTGATAGAAAAGATATTATTGTCACTTATATACCTACTAGAGATATATTATGGATAGGCTCGAGTAATTTATGGATTTCCTTGAGTACCTACGCTCTACATACTCAAATAAATGGATTTTATTCATTTGTCAACGTCACGGAACAGAAAAAGATGTTTCTCATTGCCCTTAACGCCTTCCTAAATGTATTATTTTCTCATGATACGATATTTACTTACTACTTACAGTTAAATTATTTAAATTACAACCATCCAGCCGTTTCTAAAAGTACTGGATCGATTTTCATAAAACTTTTTATGTTCCTAAAATTACTTGACATTCAAATTTGATCGCTTTCATTAAATTAACCAAAAATACATCAAAAAATCAACATAATATGGTGAGCACCCATTATAGCGGGCGATATTGTTACCAATATAAAAAGAGCTTTCATTTTAAGTACATTAATATTAAAGAAGGATCAGGTTACACCACTAATGGCCAGAAAATATCACGAAAAAGTATAAACGTGTAACTCATACAATGCTAATAATTTAAGACAGTCAAATCTATCTGAATATCTCCTAAAATACATATTTTTCAAAATATGTAGTATAAGTTATACGTGAAACATATTGATTTATTAGTACAGATGTATGCTTTTTCGGCATTAATTAATAAATATTGACACAAAAGTCGACGGATGTGTCAGTAAAATCAGAATCATATTATTTACAGCAGAATTAATACCGACGCATTTAAATCGATGTCAGGCACAATTCCAGTGCTCTGGAATTGGTAGCAGATATCCATGGGCGACAGCGAGTGTTTAGAATAGAATAAAAATAACGAAAGTAGAAAGCATACAAACAAGTGTTTCCTCAAATGACTTTTTATTTCTATTAAATGTTGATTGTATTTTTGTGGAAAGACATATATAACCTTATTTGTATTCAATACCCTGTTTTAGACTTACCATGACTTTATACATTAGAGTAACAACCAAAGTCAACAGCATTGTCTGTGCACTTGTGTAGATTGCTGTTCTGTGTGTACCAGTATCTACTCTCTAATAGTAATATTTACGAATTCCAGAGTAAGTCGTAAAGCTTCTTCAGATGTTAAAAAAATATTCTCAGTATTAAGTGCTCCTAAGTTATATAATTACAACGTCAAAATGGACAATTTAATAGTAAGCGATTCCGTGGAATTGAAATTGATCATTTTACAGCTGAAAGGGTACATTAATTTTTACAGACCGTAAATGCAAATGGTCTGCCGTGCAATTTTTAAAACGCATTTCCTCTCGAACGGGATTGTTATTAAAAGTTTGACGTTTTGTAGTCATTTCCATTTATCATTGCTTTGACGGAGTATATATAACCATTATTTGGAATTTCATCCATTCTGGTGACTAATTTATTGGTAAAAACTATGTCTATAATTTGTAGAGATTGTTTATACTCATAAACTGTATTTAAATATTTATTGAATTATATTAAGATATTTTTCTATGAATAATTTTAGTTCTTTTGGAAATATATAACTTAAATAAAACTAGTAATTAATTATTAGATTTATGTTATAATACATCTTAAAGATTATTTTGCCAAACTGCATCTTAAGGCTATAGAATTTGACGTTTCAACAACGCCAAACACGTTCAGTGTGCTTCGCCTTTTGTCTATTATCTATTATTATACCATCTCTATGATACCATTGTTATCAGCACTACACCATGATAACACTAATTAAAAGTGCGTGAAGTTAATTTCTGTAAATTATTGTAACGGGGGATGGCAAAAACATGTATTGCAAATCTCACTTTTCTAAATCACCATTTATCAGTTTTTAGGATACATGCTATTTAATTATCGTATCTGTAACATTTTAATGAGCGTACCTCTTTCAAGTCCCACTGCTAGGCTCATCATTTTACAATTGTGGAAAGAGGGGAGCTAATTTGATACGCTAGGAGAAATGTTAAAAAATAATTATCATTTATTCTAATTGTGAAGGAAATAATTATGACAAAATCTAAACACCAGAGAGTCTTCCACAATTTTCACAATGTTTTCGAAAATGTATGACCAACGTTTATAGGAAATCCACGCCTAACAATGACACAAAGAGAGTGCCCAAAAAGTAATGGATTGGTGATTGAAGTACCTTTTTTACGTCCCATATGACTGCGTGATACTCACTGTTGTACGCTTGGACGGTTGAAGCTCATCTTTGAATAAATCAAGTCCGCGGAGTCATGGGTGGGCCGTATCGAATTTATATGAGTTCGTTATGTGTCCGCTCGAAATACCTGATCCTGTTATCGAAGTCGACCTCGATCCTAAGATGGATGTAATTTGGATTATGTCGGTCCCTCGCCCTTCGGTAACCTTCTACTGTTTAGCTTGTGTTGAAAGTAAATATTTAATAATGTAGCCTGTTTATCTCCGCTAGAGCGTAAAGGATATTTAATACATATATGTATATTTTGATACATTGTAATTTTATTTTTTTGTCTGATGTGCTTAACCTCTCAAGAGGTTCTCTGTTAGAGCAGCTGACTTTGACGATATCTTTTAAGCATTAAAGGTATCCAAACCCAGAAAATATAGTTACAACGTATGTGCGGTTTAATCAAGCAGTTCATTATCAGTCGATAATTTTACCATATATGTACATTTAAAGCAAGTCTATAAACGGAATAAAAAAATCACGGGATGAATGAGAGGTAATTTTAAAAATTCATTTTTTTTTATTGTAAAAGAAACGGGCATGCAGGCCACCTGATGTTAAGTGGTCACTGCAGCCCATAGACAAACACATCCAATCTCAAATAGAACAGAAGTTCTATTTAAGGATGGACGCGGATGCGTTCCTACTCTTGAGGAC
>DWON01001308.1:0-25099 GCA_018251015.1 Phocides pigmalion okeechobee
ACCACCGCCACCCTCATAACTCGCCGTCAAGCAACATGTTCTTCATGTATTGTGTTTCGGTTGGGGAGGTGTGGTTGTCTTAGTCCTCAGGAGTAGGAACCCATCCGCGTCCATCCTTAAATAGAACTTCTGTTCTATTTGAGATCGGACGTGGTTATCCATGGGCTGCAGTGACCACTTAACACCAGGTGGCCTGCAAGCCCGTTTCTTACTCTTTCGCAATAAAAAAATGCGATTTCGCGGCAACCCTGATATTATTGCACAAAACCAAAGCTATGTATATTCCGCGAGGTCTTCCTGTGCGTCCATATGCGAGCCATCTCATCCTTAGTGTGTAATCTTAAACAAAAACCACACCCGCGTTAGTTTTTGTATACTACTTGTGACGTGATCCCACTCCGTCTACCACTTGGACCATCGGACTCTCAAATTACAATCTGAATAATACTATGAAATCATTCGCCGCAATATGGCGGCGCTTAGAATTTGCTACTGCAAATTCATAATGCATTATGCTATTGCAATAAAAACCAAATTAAAACTTTAAAATATTATAACTATAAGATGAGTTTTTCAGAATACATGGTATACTAGTTAATAACTAGTATTGCATGTATTTTGAAAAACTCATCTGTCATAAGAGCAAAATAGTCTCTACTACGCACTCTCAAAATTTTTAAAGTTTTAATTTTGTTTTTATTTATTAAATAATTTTAAAATCAATTATACACTGACACAGCACCATACCATCTTGCGTGCCAACGGATGTATGTTCAATCAGAGATTTATTTGTCCAATTTTAAGTTCTCAACTGTTCTGGGTCTGGGTGTTGGCGTACTAGTCTTTGTATATGTCCAAGGTAGTCCAACATGTCCAAGGTCCCATTACACAAAGAATTGTAGAGTTATTCTCTTAGAAAATTATTAATATATATCTTAATATTATAAAACAAAGTCCCCCGTCGCGTCTGTCTATCTCTATACGTTCGCGATAAACTCAAAAATTACTGGACAGATTTTCTCACAACTTTCTACAACAGGTAAAGTGATTCCTGAGGAAGATTTTAATAAATAAAAAATAAGTTTTTTTGTAAATTGCGCAAGGAATTAAATAATAACTAGATGCATGTATGCGCAGCTTGCTTTATGTTGTGAAAATGTATAAAATAAACGCAGACGATCTCGCGGGCACAGCTAGTACAATATGAAAGTATAAGGTATTATTATTAAGTATATTGTAATACATGTCATGTAAATTATTTGTAGATTAGGACGTAAAGGCTACTTAGATTTTATTAAATAGTACGGACAATATTCTTTATTCGGAATTCAGATAGGGACGTCAGCGTTGAAAACTAGTTCTTCGCTGAACACAAAGGTAGCGTAGAAGCCTTATATGCGCGTGGATGAAAGGTTCTAAAAGTAGATACGTCTTTTATATATTGCTACGTAAAGATAATATCTTTATCCGTCTATAACATTTTATAACTATTACGTCAACTTATTACGATATATTTATATATAAATAAAGAGGTTTGAAGATGACAGAAGTAAACGATTAGACCGGGAACTTACCAATTTCCAATTTATTTCTAGCATATAACAATGTTTGGTTTCAGTGGAAAGATATTAGTCGCCGACTCAGTATGACCGACTTAGTTCTTAGAGAAGGATACTCTAAACCACTTTACTAAAATAAAGAGAGCAAATTAATATTATGATATATTAGAACAGACTCTTTCGTTAAGTAACAGTGAGCATATACTTAAAATAACTAATCTTCCTTTTCAAAACTAACAAACTTGTTACTATTTGTCGGCTTCATTTGTAAAAGAGCGAAGCAAATGTAGGTAAGAAGGTTATAATCGAAGTTAAAGTGGGTTAAGCAAAAAGCGGCATATGGTTTATTGTAAAAAATCCTTTGAAGAGCATAATCTGCACGTGTGTTCGCCTTAAGAGTGCAAGCAAGCGAAAGTCTTCGCGTGTCTACTCTACGCCGGCACTGATTTTCTGCACTACAAGCATTAACACTATATGCGTGACAAATTGACTATAATCCATGAATATAGATGACTTATAATAAGTACCTACTAGCTCTTACCCGCTGCTTAACTTGCACAGAAGTCGATATTACGAAATTTCATTCAATCTTTCAACACATCTGCCTTATTTTACTGATTGCCCACAATTTATTAATTAGTATTCTTACGTTTTAAAACAATCTATCTGAAAAATATCAGGATTCTACGTTCAGCTGATATGGCTCTTTCTTGTTCTATAGATCAGTCACACACCTTCCTCTTTTATGTATATCAATTTCCTAAAGTCGGATTCACAAAATATATATTTTGCATATTTCCGTAAAAAAGTGGAGATAAAGTAGATAAGAAATGATACTGCGTTGGCCGGCGCACCAAAAAGGTTTATATTATTTTTCAGTGTTTAGTTTAGAATTATACTTTAACTATTGTTATTAATATTGATTGGGTTTAAAGTACATGCATTACCTACAACGTGTACTTTATATTATCATGATCGTCATCACTCCTTTATTCTACTTATAGGCGCATTCGTTACAAAATTACAAGAGTTAGATCATAGTCCATGCTGGCCATGTTAGGACTGATGTTCTGTTTGCATCCTTATATACAACTTTACGCAACTTTCCTTACAAACTTTTCTTTGATGAATACAGCAAATGATGATTAATTTCTACGCACGTAACTTCGTAAAATCAAAGAAAACAGAATAAAACCTTGGACCCCATGTGAGAGGGTGCAATCTGACTACTGGGCTGTCACTATACTATTCTAATTATGCAAATTACAATAACGAAAATCTTAAAACTAGTTATAAAAGCCTAATCTAAATTTTCTAAAGGGATTCCGTGCCCATGTGGCATGGTTCAAAGAACGCTAGCTGCGTTCGCGCGTTGAAACGCAATCGCGATTTTCTGCACGAGATATGAACCAGCCCGCTTGTCTATATTGTAATATGTATTTCTGTTATAATAATAATAACAATATTTTTGTACCTGCTCGTGAAGAATTTTTTAATGTAAATTAATTTATTGACGCATGATTATATCATGAAATAAATGTAGGAACATAAATAGAAATATTTTAATAGATCAGGCACTGCTTAGTAGGTACTGTTCGTATATTCCCAATTACCTGTGGTCTAGAGGTGCAGTGATGCGGCTATTACAACGTACTTGAAACCACTAGAGTGTGTAATCACGCGTTTGCGATGTATTGTGCCACAGACCGACAAACGTCTGCATGTATTTTGATACAAACTTGAGATTTCACGATACATGCACGGACTGCAATTATTAATGTTCGGGATATTTGCTATACAACAAATAAGTCGGTAAACCATTTAGATGAGCGTAACGAAATGTTCTGGTACCATTACATTTTCGCTACTACAATAAAATACCGGATCATGTCACGATTCTATCAAAAATAACTTTAAATTCCGTATTAATAAACGTTGTGTTTGAATTTAACTTAATTTAATTTAATTTATTATTTTTGTTATTAGAGCATCTTATAAATAAATGATTACTTAAATGATAAAAGAATATGGTCTAAAGTAGCTTCAGTTCCACTCTCTCCAACTCTCCAGTAATGTCAAATAAATTGTACGAAACAATTTTGAAAAAGTTAAGTGTAAAAATACACATATAGTGAAATCTGCGTTTACACACAACACAAAACTTATTATATACCTGGATGATATAGTTTATTGCACTTTGAACACAACTAAACCAGAACTTTCTTCTACCTCTCTCTTTTTCACAAGAAACCTCAAACAAACGTAAGATTAGTCAGTGAATATTAAACATTTTCGTACGTACCTTAATTTATGAAAATTGCATTTCTAATAAAAAATAAGTAGAAAACGTGTTTGCAGTCCACCTGACAGTAGGTGGCCACTGATATCCATGGAAATCTGCAATCCACTTCATATGGAACAGAAGTCAAATTATCACCTTCAAAATGAGATTCTTTTTAAGCATTCTTTGAACATAGGTAATTCTAAATATAATTCGAACGTTTATGAAATAAATATAAATAAAACGGTCATGAAATTAAATTGAAATAGTTATTATTAAGTACTATGTAACACCACACAATTTTGATACATGATTGTTAAAAAATATAGTTTTGAGGCCCCAGAAGTCCTACCTAAAGTCGATCATATATACATTGCTACTCCTAAAGATTCATATAGCCTCCTCTTATGTAAGCCGGCGTCCACACTAATAATATCCAACCCACACGTGAGTGAACAAGAAGGTTCATTATTATTTTTCTCCTACATAACAAAGGTCGCGATCGAAAGTGCAAGTGTTGCAATAATACTCCATCTTAAATCTTGTGCGCTTTGCATTCCGATCCTTTTTCTATTGTTTGCCTGCCGAATGCAAGTTATAAATGATCGAAACTGCGATATCGATTTACACAACCAGTCTAAACGTTACAAGGAAGGTATAAAAACAAAAATAAACCTTATTCGCTGAAGCATACGGTTTCTCGGTTCGTAGTCTCAAAAGTTATCTGTAACAAAAAAACGAATTTCCTACCTGAATTGAGAAGAATTATTTAAATTTGCCTGTATTTTATTTGTGCAGTTGAATAAGAATAATTGTATTTTTGTTTTTTCCTCTTATAATATTTCAGTAATTGTTAAGCAATGTATTAAATGAAATTGATGTTTTTGGATAAAAAGTCGGTCGTTTTCTATAAATACAAAATCACATTATAATGGCAGAAAACTAACGACAAAAATTAAAACATTTAAAACGTAAAAATAAATGCAACTGAGAATAAACATTGTTTTATGCCAGTAACTAAATACATCCTTAAATTAAATAATACTTTTTAATATATTACGTTAATTAATCTACGTTTTTGTTAGTTATTTGCACTCTTTGCAACTCTCATTTGTTCTAGTGATATGGTTAAACTTACGTCTTTAAATAAAAAACATGTATCCTTTAGTGCGTATCCTTTTACAGAAAAGTCCACAGGCCGAAGTAATTAACTCACTTTTTTGTCAATCCCATATAGATTTGATTTATTTTGGGACCCTTTTGAAATAGTAGAATTTGCGAAATATTGCGGCCCAATGAGCGCGATCAGTGTTTGTCAATCTTCACGACAATTTTTAATGTCATAAAAATAGGAAACTTAAATGCAACCCACCTGATGTGATGTAACCAAGCCCAAACATTACATAAATGTAAATTAATCAGTTATGCCTACTATTGTCATGGAACCTACGTAACCAGAGGTGGTTTGAACCCGCGTTAACCACTTTGGTAAGTCTACTTTATTGCCAAATAATCGGAAAAGTTTAAGTGGTATCATCCCACAAGGATTCCGTACTACCTACCACATAATATACTTTATACAAATAAATGTATTTTGTCGCATAGTTTTTGCAAGTATGGGCTTGGTGTTCACCGTCCATTATATCAAACAAACTATGAACATTTCAGGCCTGTAACTTTTACAGCATACAGACAGATATAGTAGACTTAGTAATAGGATACTTTAGATACGGAATCCAAACAAAATTTTATTAAACTGCGAGACTATTTTATTTCCTGTAATATAAAACGAAGAGTAGATATAAAACTTTGAGAAGCGTAATATGCAGAAGACCCTTCTGCGAAGGCGATTCCGGGAATAGTAAAAAGCGCAGGTATATTTCGAGAGTGAAAGGGTCGATGCAATTCGAGACTATCCCAGTTTCACTGCATCCTACTGACCTTCGCCGTTTTTGTGGCAAGGATCAGATGAACCATTGATCGACGATCTCCCCCGCGAATGTAAAGTAGGCACACGTGGGAAATAAGTCCTTTCATTTAGGTGATCGCCCGATATTGCATTATTTGAATTCTCCCGGAATTTTTATTTGCCTTTTGAATAAAAGGTTGTATTACCGGCCGTAGCTTCATCTGAAACTTCTCTAGAATCTACGATTTTTAACTAATACCATCACGGAATGTATACATTTGATCATATAACGGGTACTCACGATTAACGCTTTTTAATTGCCGGTTTTCGAACCAGCATGGCTTGTGGTCACGGCGAAATTCATTTTCTCCAAAATCGTTGTGATTTGAAACTCCATAACACGAAATGCGTCATGATAAAGAAATAAACACATAAATATATAGGATTAAGTCGCTCGTAGACTATTTTTTAGAAGTTTCACTTCTGCCATGTGTGAATTTCACACACACACAGACATACACACTTTGTTTATTAATATCGGCTCTATACTAAACTGCCGACTCTACATTTGATCTAAGTACATTTTTTTTTCAAATAATGAATAGGCACTCATTCGTAATCGTAATCGAAAATTTGCGATTGTTGAAGTAGGTATTCAAAACGAAACATTGAAATCAGTCAACACGTTTAATAGAAGTTATGTTATTATTTGTTGCTTTACAGAAAAAGATTGTAAGTAATAATCATAAAAAAAAATTAACAATATTTTTTGTAATTTTTGACACTTAGGTATATTGTGCCTATGTATTACTGTGGAGCCTGTGGATTAAAAGTATTAACAATAGGAATGACATTATCTACTGGAAGAGGTGAATGTAAAAATACAAATTAAAAATACATAAATATTATAAATATACTTCTACAATAATTTATAAAGAATGTTTCTTATATGCAATAACAAAAACATATTTCTGTAAATTTAATCAAATCGTTTCATGCAGAACAACTCACAACTGATTCTCATTCATGTCCAAACTTTCCCACGCAACAATATTTGCTTTTATTCACACACGTACATGTAAAATCAGATCCATTTGGGTGAAATTTAAATGTTTGACAGCAAATTTTATTTGCGCAAACCTTTTTCTGTAGGTCCATTGCGTGGTTGCACTTTCTATGCCAAGGGCATCGTGGGAATGCAGGTGAGGAAGGGTTCTACCTACGACTTTTTGCAGACTCCTTCGTATGCGGTTGCACAAAAGTTAGAATTATTAGCTCTTTGTGTGGACGTCAAGTGATGTTCGACTAATAGATTATTTATGGAGCCGCCACAGAATATGTCAGCCTTAGATGAGAGCGACCTTTAAAATATTAAGGTTGTTTGGGACCAGTAACAAATCTTCCGTCGAATTTTTGATGGTGTGTCTGATAACTTGAGTCGGTCTTGCATAAAATTTGTATCTCTGTATATAGTAATAAATAATAGCTATTTATAGTTTGGAAATGAAATATTTACAGTATATAGCTGGTACAGATCTGGTATCTATATGATATTAAGAGGTCTTAGAAAAGTTATTTATTTCCAGAAACATGTTATACGAACGACAGATTCATTAAGGGCGTGATTAAAATTCTAACATTAGAATTCTTAAGAAATTTATGTTTGAATATTGTCATAATTGAGGTAGTAGCTATTTCATATTTGGTGTCTAAATTTTGTATGAGAATAATATTTCGATGTTTTATGGTTCTTATAGCTTGATCTTAACACCGATAACAGCTGTCGGCAATTGATGAGTGACTCCCAGCATCAATTTTTCAGGAGCTCTTCATGTGCCTAACTCTTTAGAAAATAAAATAAGTGTGGCGTATACTACATAATTACGTTATTACATCTTTTTGGGGGCTTCCAGGTTTTATAAAAAAATACTGTTTAATTGAAGTACATATTTATGTTTTCTCAATCAGTTAGATACGTAGAAAGAATGTAACAAATTACGCCATCCTTATTTATATACATTATGACAATTTTAAAACGTAGGTTCAATACGTTTATTAATACTCTTTACAATCACTTTTATATTGCCCAAATGGCGTAAACTAATCCGTATAAATTGAGATGTAAAGATCAAACGGTGCTATAACCGCGTTGACAAGCTTTAAACCCGTAAATGAAGAGAGCAAGGTGACGTCCTGTAATCCCTGTGTAGTTGCGGCAGGCACGTCCACTCGTCACGCGTACACTCTTTACGACCGACGAACAACCATACGCTTTAAATCAACAAAAGTTAATTTTAAAACTCATCAGATTAAGACCCTCCCGCATAATCCTTTGCACAAATATAATCACAAACATCAAATACCATGCAAAAGTCGACAGTTTTACATCTGCTGTTCAATAAAATCATTGTCAAAATAATATTAAGTAGGTATTCAAAGCATATTCTTTACAGAACTAATTTTGAAGATCAATAAACTACTCTCGCACTGACTCGTAACGTGTCTCGCTTTGGCGGACAGTCGGCTAAAGAAAATTCACCTTCACTTATATTATAGACCACCTCTATCTATAATAGTCGCTGACAAACAATAGATAAGTATTTATATCTGCTTAGTTTACATATATCTACTCTTTTAGTATACCTAGTTTCGTCAGATCAATTTTATAACTCTAATAGTTAGACGCCATTTATGTAGATATGTACATGAGCAACCCCTCAGTGTAACCCTTTTTCCATAAATCCCTTCCATAAACGCGAGATGTATGCCTCGTCGATGATGCTTTAGATTTATTTAGCGTAACCCTTTTATCCAATCGGAACGCGAAGCCAAAAAATAAATAAAGGCGCGTATAAAAAAGTTAAAAAGACGACCCGCTCGTAACCCACGGCGATAGGCGGCGCGCGCGCTTCCTCACATGCGTTTAATAATAACCCTTTCGCGGCAGAAGGGTTAACCAGCCAATCCAAAGTGAGGCGTGGCCTCGATATAATTAAAATGTGCGTACACGTGTTTTAACCGTGGATGTTTTATTGCGAAGACGAAGTGAATTTTTAATTGATGGAAGAAAGATTCAACTAACAAGTCACTCTAAAGCAATGGCTACTATTTTTTGGGTATAAGAATCGAAGTGTAAACTTCCTAATTAGAAGTTGTCAATTTGTTATTAATGAATAATTTACATATGCATGTATGTTAATATTCACAACTAGCATAACTATTAACCGCTCTAGTAATTTATTTAATTGAATAATGAAACTTTGTATCCCGTTATGAAAGCCTATTTCTTGGATTTTTAGTAATATGGTTTAAATAGAACAAGCGTCGAAACTCAAAATCATAAAATTTCAATATATACAAGGATATTTTTTTCCAAAAGTCCAGTTTATGGATGTTCTATTGCAAAGGTTTACAAGATGAGATATGCGTTGATATGAAGAGAGTAAATGAATTGTGTTGATTGTTATAAGACTTATCTATGTATTAGTTATAGGTATACCTACCTAATTTTAGTTGGTAGGCAAATCCGTGTCTAAATATTAATTTTATCAACAAAACAAATAACAATTGAAATATGTAATTAATTAAGTGAGAAATCGGGGAATTTTAGAATAACAAGTCAATAAAGAGGATCATAATACAATAACATCAGCTATTTTAAGTCACCAGAGTACACGTACACGGTTATTTAAGTAATGTCTATGACGAGTGTACAAACTTAACCAACTAGGACTCAGGAAGCAGACGCTATAAAACCGACGTTACAAGAGTTCTGACGCGCATGTGAGATAAAAATACTCCCGCATGAGTTTCATCAGCCACAAATGAATTAAGTGTGGTCACCCTCTGCCACCAATTGTAGACAACTGACGTTAAAACGATGTACACTCCGAAATAAAACTGTGTTGATTTATTTTTAGACGCGTTATATGAAATACTCGAAAGTATCGATCTAGTGTCTACCTAGTTCTTGTGTCTAGTTTTAAAGGCAGGAGAACTATAGTTTGACAGGGGAGGTACCATCGTCGCCCTCATAATCCGCCGTAAAGCATTACTTGTGTTTCGGTTGAAGAGGGGCAGTTGCCGGTTACACTTTGATGCGAAGCGACCATCTTTGTCCTCAGAAATAGCAACACATCTACGTTCGAGCTCGGATAGGATGTTGATGGGCTGCGACTACTTAACATCAGGTGGTGGGCATGCTTGTCTGCTGCTCTAATCACATAAAAATCCTTAATAATCGAAAAGTCTGATGGTCAGTTGTTGGTGGTGCCTTACATTAAATTGGTAAATGTGGCAAAATAGTCATCATACAAGTCTTCTAGCTCAAATCCTGCCGCTTTGTCTAACTATTTATTTTTACGCGTAAACAATACCTATACCTTTTAGTTTGGGAAATATTCTAAATTTATTCGCATTAAGAACATACATATGTATACATAAAATATTATTTAATGAGCACGTTACAGCAGTAGCTTTAATATATAATATTTCTTTTTACTATATGTGTGTTACTATATTATTGTTTACTGGTAAAGTCCTTATGTAAATAAAAAAAATGTCATACAAAAAATACCAAATATAGATTAAATATACAAATGCATACAAGATGCGATATTATTTCTCAACTAGCGACCTCTTCTGAGGAAAAAATAGTGTGGAAAGTAGGATGAATGCAAAGTTAGAATAATATGTATATAGGTTCATATCCTATACTCATATAGGTAAGCAATAGGTAATACTCAAATCAAATCTAGGGATTTTTCTTATAATTTAATATTAGGTATGTAAGTAAGGAAATATTTTATAAATGTACATAGATATTAGATAATATCTATAAGAAAGTATCAATCACACAACAATTATGCGCTTCATTGTACTACTAATTTGTGAACATATATTTACAAATTATCACTTAGTTTCTCATTTACAATCAAACTTGGATTGGGGTTCCTAATGTTATTAAAATTTTCTAAATACCAACTCATTGTAACAGCTATTACAATTATGTCGAAATTGTCATAGTGTTCATACAACTGATGTACAGCTTTTTCACTGCCAAACAATAACGTTAATAACGTTACGTTACGTTATTAACATGTTCCTGAAGTTCTAGTATAACGTAATTATTATGTATGCTGTGATATCAGGTGCAATATTATAATTTCACTTTAATGAGCTATGTTAAATCTAACCTACATTAATTCAAATGAATAAATATTACTCGAATTTGTGGTTATAAGTGAATTATTTTTAAACTGATAAGTTTGGTAAGTACAGTGGAACCTCTATAACTCGAACCTCGTTAAGTCGTAATCCTCAGTTAGTCGAAAATAATTTTTATTCCCTTCCGCTGAACGCCCAAATCCGCAATATCTCGAATTATTTAGACTTTATAACTCGAACAAAATGTTATTTCCCTATGATGTATTGATAGTACATATTTATACTTTATAACTAGAAATTAAAAAAAAAACAGACTCCGTAAGTCAAAATTTAAGGGAAATATTTCTAAGCGCCTTTCTATGTCGAAATTATAATTAAATCATTTGCACCTATCTCGAAATTCTTGTTAAGTCGAAAACTCATTAACTCGAAATTTTTGGCATTTCCCTTGATATTCGAGTTATCGAGATTCCACTGTATCTCCAAAAACCGAGTTTGTATCAATTTACAATCAATATTATTGATACAATTTTAAAATTAATATCGTCGCGGAGTTTATACGTTTTACTACATGACACATTTTATGGCAAAATGTAAAAATGATATTAATGTTATATAAAAATGTTATTAATGTTATATAAAAATGTTATTAATGTTATATAAAAATGGTAGAAGTACTTGAGAATTGTCATTCCTAGTTTCACAGGACTCGTAATCCACTTCTAGGATCACTTTTTCCATCCTTTTTATAATAGTAATCAGGAGAAGCACATCCATAATCTGTGTCAAGACGGCAATAACGAAAATATCAGTTTACGAACCTCTAGGAACGCTTTAATACTCATATTGATTATTTGAATTGAAATACCCGTGATTTAATAGTTATCACACCGGTTTACTACGCAGGTGGTTAAATATTGAAACCTAGACAAAGCAATCGTCTCAACGAATTTACGTCTTTGTTCCAAGTCTACATATTATGTTTCTATATGCCAAAGTAACTGTGGTATAGTGAGTTTTAATATGTGAACATGAGGAAACAAGCAAAGCGCCGGAAGACTCACGAATCATATAATTTAAATTTACATTAAGAAACTTGTGTAAAACTACATAAAATTGAAGGGCTATACCTTACTAACAAATTTGCCACGCAATACCTTGAAAGTGTCAATTTCCAGTACACGCGCAACATAATAATGTAACCGTATTCTGTATTTTACAGTGCGACTTAACTTGTCTAACTAACTATTACATCGAAGTCCGTTACATTACACTGAATAAGTTATGACCAAATTACTTCGACGCAGCCGTGGACGTCCCATAACAACAATAATGACACATCGGCTATGGGAAACATAAAATTGTCCCCTATGAGTGCCAACGAATTATTAACTTTGGACGAATTTCTTTTTTTGTAAATACGTAATCGAGGTAGTAATGAGGAGACTTTTAAATACCATAAAGAGCAGTAAAGTGGTGGACAAAAAGCAACAGTGTCGTATAGTGCGATAGGGGCGTATTCACACGATGGTCGCGATGTGGGCGATTGTTTCACTTTAATTGGTTAAATAGTACGACCTAATCGTTGTTGAACACGAAATCTAAATAATAAATACATATTTATTAATTAAACTTTTATTGAAATAAACATTGATTATCAACTGAAATTAATACTAATAATTACTAGATAATGTTACATTTAAATCTGGTTATGTTGCTAATGAGTTGCGTCGTAATCCTTGCCGTATAATAAAACCACCGTAATGAAATGGGTATCTAAATGACATTGTTATGTGTACAAAGGTGTGAGTGCGGGCTTGTAGATGATGATGAATAGGTGTAGTCGTTTATGTTTAGTGTCGGCCACGGGCGGTTTATCACGAACTAATCCGGTGGCAGCGTTGCGCATTAGTCAAATTAACACGGTATAAACTTTGGCGTGCCCACTGATTAGTTAGACAGTGCTACCGGGCGCGACTCTGCCTAATTGACCTAAAAGTGCTCAACGCGAATCGGTCCAAATTATACCTTACAACCCGCGAGGGCTGCTAAAATCGCAACTGAATCATATTTTTTTATATAAAACAATTATTTATTATAATATATGTATATATTTTAATGCCCGAAGTCAAGCATTAATTTAAGGAAAGACGAGACGCTGATTTTATCTCCGTAATAACCTAATGTAAACCTAATATAATAACCTTTATGTAAACTCTGAAATAAAACTCTACAATAAAGCAAGCGTGCCTACAATCAGTGGGACATTGGTTTTCTGAAGCAAAAAAAATCAATTAACTTTTATAACTTAGCCAAGCCCTAGAGTTCGAAGTCGACATGGTAATGCGGTGGATTGATAGACCCGCGCCCACTAACCCTAATCAAATGAATGGCTACTGAGCTCTGATTAACGCCGCTCGCGATACATTTCCATAGCGCCATCGCATCGCTATGGGTGCGCCCGATTTATCACCTCTAGCTCATTTGCTTTCCCATAATTGGAAAATAGTAGAACTAAAACGAAAACGCATAATCCATTTCCTCGCTTCTTTCATTTCCTATTTTAGACATTTATTAAGCAGTTTACGTTTCCATATAGTTATACAAATAGTTACAGTAAATTTATTTCAATCTATTAAAAAGTCGTAAGTTATATGTGTAAAATACATTGTCCTATTTTAATCCTGCAAAGATTGTAGTAGATTGTACAAACATCACATCCATAAAGATTTTTGATAGTAGATATAGGCATAAATATTTCTTTAATTTATAGAAAAAAAACAAATGTTTTCAAAAGATGTAATTAAAATTATTTTAAAATTACTTTGGTACGAAGTAATAGGTACATATACGTAGGTATCATAATAATGGTTAATATTTATAAAAAACCTGAACCAAAAATGTTATTTTGTCATTCGATGATTTCTTTATTTAAATAAAGTGAACCAATAAAAGTATTATTTGTCTCCTTTAACTTATAAAATGTTTATATTGGAAGTACAAACAAAGAATATGTGTTAAGGGTTAACGGACCTACTATATTATATCTATCACTAGCTGTGGCCCACAATTTCATCCGTGTTAAAATTAAAAACGATTGTTTCTGTCCTACGGATGGGAGCGTAATTCTACATACTCGTAGCACCATACCTACTTCAATGAATGGCTTATCAAATAGATTTTTTAATCTGTTCGGTAATTCCAAAGATTAACGCCTTGAATCAAACAAGAAACCAGCTTTCTAATATTAATTATAGTGTGTATCTATACATAATGAACATGTTTTAGGACACGAGTAAGATGAAGAAGTGCGGGCTCATTAGCGACTTGTAACAAGCACGTCCGAGTGATACATACCTACTCGGGAGATGATATTAATGGCTTCGATACACCATCCAGCAAACTTCCTACTGACAACTTTGTTTGATGTAATTAAAATCCATCTCCCTTGAACGGCGCGCAGGCATCCGACGTGTAATTTTCCTTTCAAAGAGAACTTCCGTTTTAGCTCCTCCCCGCCCTAATGAAAGATTACTTTTCCGAGCCTAAAAAGGCTTTTAAGCAACGGCAGCAAAATGACCGAAGTTTTATACTTTAATGACTTAGTGCAAAATTTGCCGATGCTCGAACAAATTTTAAACTTAGATTAAGATTTCGATGTTTGAAACTGCGAGATGTTTTCGAGAGATTTCCAAGCTTCGCTTTGACTACAGAGTATGAATATTAAGCAATCAACAGTAATTGCTTTTTAATTACTTTTTAAGATGGATTTAAGCTTGAACGTAATATTTATAAATTCAGAAAACTCTATAGATCCATGTACTCGTATTCTCAAGTTGTTTTTAAACATAAAAATACTTACATTCAAATAAATTTACTGAAACCCTTGGTAAAGTTTACCCTTTCCAAGCAACTCAATTCTTTGTCCAGCGTGTTTTATAATATAATCGATTTAACTTTTTAAATTTTTACGTACATTAAATTACATATATACGTAATTACATACGTAAATACGTATTATACATACTATAGACAAAATTTGTTTTAAAGTGCTATAGGCATATTTAAAATAATATTACATTCAGTCCAATTTTCTTTTTAACGTAGGTAAATTATATGTTCACCTACTTCACATTTATACTTATTAGACAAATACAAAGAACCCAGATGCGTAGCCAGTTTTAAGAAACTCGTAGGAGGTCAACTCTCAATTAAAATAGTTCTAAAAATACTTATATTTTCTCAATTACGACTTTAATTTCATAAAAGAACAAAAAAGATAATAAATCTTCGTAACTATTAGGTATCATATTGTACTAAAACTTATAATATTAATAATATACATATACACGACATATTTACGAACACGTATATAAAAGAAAATCATTTTATTAAATGGACAAGCTGACTTAGTTTTTTTATAATGTAGTAGATATATAGTTTTTGTGAGTTAGATTTTAGGTCTTTAAATAAAGGCCGTCTAGTTTCATTATATTCCCTGAAGGCAAGCGCAAAGTTAACGAAATGTAAAGCGCTTTAGATACTCACATGAATTATTTTGAAAATATTTGTAAGTTTAGTTCTTATAGGTTACTTAACAGATTTATATCATGCTGCAGAAACTTTATCGATCCGATAATATATCAATAGCAATTTGTCACGTTTTAATGAAACTAAGCAACGCAACCGAGGCGTCAATAGAAAGATAAACTGCATCCACGACGTTACACGCTATAGATATTTGAAATCGTACAGGGGGTGGAAAGGAAATAAAAGCAATAAAAGCTTATCAGGTAAACAAGGAAAAGGAGTGTTCGGTGCCAGATAGCAACGGTGGTGCGCGACACTGGCGGCCGGTACTTATTAATTGCAAGCTCCCTCTAGCGCGCCGCTCGGACCGCGTGGAGGGCGCAAAAACGTCCTCCCGAGCCCTGTCAGCGAGGGAAAAAATCAGTGAGCGATCGTCCCCTCGCGACCGAGTCCATCATATTGATTGAGGGTGGGGCTGCCATTGGTCAGCGTCCCCCGCGCCCGTTCATTTATTATAGACACTGTGATGCTGCCGCACTACTCACTACACACTACATTGTCCAGTGTTCTGTCCTCACACGATACTCGGTTAAAACGTGTGCTAAAATAGGTAGGCAACAGGCAATTTTCTTATATAACTGTTAGAAAATAATAGCGAACTATATATATTTTATAATGTTTCTTTTCAAAGTTCCGTATTATATTTTAAAGATAAAAAATACGATTATAAGAAAGGTGCTCGTATTTCGTTTCAACATAATTATAATAAAAAATAATATTAAACGTTGATTAGATGAGAATACTTAGAGAATACCAGGTATATGTAAAAGTATATGAATATTTATATTAAATACTTCCAAAGACAATTAAATAACAAAATCAGAACGTTAAATAACTAACAAAAGTATTATTTCGTTTGTTTCTATATTTAGCATTCCCGCTTACTTAAAAAAACGATAGAAAATTTAAATCCCGCTGGTATTATCTACAGGGCAAGATGTTAAAAGGATTTTATATTTATCGTCAAAAGGCAAGCGAGATTTGCGATTTGATAGATAACGAGACAAGTGAGATTTGAAAACTGCCTTACAGTTCTCAAGAAAGGACGTAAAAGCTCCCAGCATGCTTGTTCTACACTAAGTATATTTATTCGAATTTACGTAAGAGGACATTTATACAATTTTTATATAACTAATATTTACAAATTACAAACAGAAATACATATTAACAAGTAAATATATTCACATTTATAATAATTAAACTCCTTTTGTGAAAGTAGGAGAACTATAGTCCGGCCGGGGAGGTACCACCGCCGCCCTCATAATCCGCTATAAAGCATTACTTGTGTTGCGGTTGGAGAGGTACATAAAGGTCATATTTGTGATTTTACATGGATGACTATGAGCTGCAACTAGTTACCATCAGGTGGTTTGCATGCTCGTTTGCTAGTCTTGCTCTCACATAAAACAATCTTAGAAGTAATTATAATAAAAACCTAACCCGTTTAGGTTTCTTTAGATGGTTTAATATAAAGGGAGTCCATGCCCATGCGGCATGGTTCCAAAAACGCTAACTACATTCCCGCGTTGAAAAGCATAAAAGTATACCTACGTACTATAAACTGCAATATCTAATTATAAAGAACCTAACAATTGTATGTACTCATTACACTAATATTGATGATGTCTACTAGGAACTTTATAAAACAAAGTGAGTATGAGTAAACAATATTAAGAAAAATACTTAATATCCATTTACATACATTTGTTATGCTTTATGTGTCCACTAACACATTAAGTAACATTTTACTATGAGGTAATCGTTACGTTTCGGTGAAAATATGTGGTTATGAGACAATTCATCATCACGCACTAGTAGTTCATCTGTGAATGACCGTAGATGGGATTCCTATTTTGTGGAATCAGTTATAGACCTAATTTTGTTTTTATAAGAGTATGAAAAAGCGAAAATGATATATAATCTAAATTGACAATTTAATTAAATACTTATTTGAAATGTCGTATATCTTAACTTAGTGTAGCACCAACATTACTGTTCTTGGGAGAAAATAAAACGGACGGGGGTGAAGGGAAAGTTTTACTCTCCTTAAAATATGTAGAGAAAGTGAAAAGTAAGAGGGGGTGGTGGGGTAGCGGTCAGCGGAGCGGAGGGATGATGGATCACCGCGCGGCGCCGTGCCAGGACCACTCTTTTCTTTTCCCAATTACACCTACAAACACAACAACTTATTTTTTGAATGTAATACGGTTTCGATAACCTTTGTTAAAGTAGTCTTTGTGAATAGTCGCAATTTAATAGCCGCAATTTTTGGAGCTCTGTGTAGTTTTTTATCAGGGTTGTGCCCTAGATATAGGTATATATATTTTCAAATAGTAATTACTTCTAAAGAGAAAGAAGGAATATGTCTATATAATTTTAACTAATATTATCGCAAAATTTATACTTTTTACTATGTACTAGGTACTAAAATGTATTAAATCATATACGGTATCTTAAACCGAATATATTTCACACAAAAACAAAACTTTTAAACTAATACAATTATGTTACGAGATGATCTTATTATATTTTGCTTCGTAATATAAAGGTTTCCAACGTATCGACAAACTATTATTCCATGCAGTGTTTTGGGTGCTAGTGTTCTTTTAAGGTTTCTATTAAGTTTAGTTAAGTGAGTTAATCCCTTTTTCTCAACAAGTAAATAGTAGTTATAGTTATAGTTATAGATATAGTTATAGTTATTTTTTGTATACGGGTATGTATATTTTGTATATGATAAAGACAGGATAGGTACAAACCGATCCTGTACACAAGTAATGTGTGCATCTTGGAAACAATTGGATAAAGTCGTGTGTCATGCATACGTGGGGTTCAGTGATGCGGTAGCCGGGACGTGTGGGCGCCCCCGCCTCCGAGTCGTTGCCAAGCAACCGTTTGTTTTCGCGCCGCCAGCCAGCACAGGGCGGGATAGAAGGGGTAGGCTCCATGATTGATCAGCCTATCCCACGACCAAATGCCTACAGACACATTTTCGGCCGGATAACAAAGTCTATTTTAGAAAACCATTCGTTATATCCACCACCTTTAGCAACGTCAGGTTTTGACCGAAACCATATAGGTAGGTATCGACTTAAATGTAACCTATTATTATGTACAAAAAATACGTCGAAACAAAAAAAGAGTTGATTTTATTATTATTTTTTATTTATATATAATGTACCTAGCTCGTTATTATGTTATGGACTGTGTACTACGCGATTTGTTGCCGGTTTTTACCACAATAAAATAATTTAACATTTAAGTATATTGATTTTTCATATGGAGACAAAAATTACGAAAAAAACATTACGATCATAATCCATGAAGCCTGTAACAAAACATACAGCGAATCACTACTTGATAGAAAGGTAGAAAGATAGATAAGTATTCCGTACACACATTATATATTCGTCTCTATAATTTATCAACTTATCTTCCAAACCTTTTTCTCGCCTTTACACGAAAGTAACCTGAAAAATCTGTGAATCACTTAGTACCGCACTTTTTCATGTCATGGCCGTCTAATCAATAAAAGATTTTTCTACATTGGACGTTATTATATGTTAGGTGTTATCGTAGTACTTACAGAATATTGCAATTAATTAGGCACAGAATGGATTTGCCTAAATTCTAAGCAATAAAATTCCTAATTTCCGTAAAGTAAAATAAAGAGCTTTGTAGTAAATTACGCATTCTTGTGAGCACGATTCAAGGAAACAAAAGGTTCACATTGTCCAGAACAATCTCCAAAAGGCCTTTAAACGCTACTTTATAATTAAAAATTACCGAAACACAAAAGACGTAAAAAAATGTTCCATATTTTATAGTCAACTAGGTACACGTTTCTGCAAAACAACTTGGAAACATTTTTGCCAAAAAAATCGCAACGCAATTATATTCAAATATTGCTGCTCCTTTTCAAATGGCATTAGCTTTGTACCTTCTATTCTACGCTTTTTATAAGCTCACAAAGACTTTGGTGTCAATATTCCAATTCATAGAAAAACTGTAGGGTAATTTGCATAACCGTTTCACAAGTTTTGCTTTGTGTGACATTTACAGCAAAGACACGTTTTGTAAATATACATGCCGATACTCAAAGCCATAGTAAAACCCCTCCCGCCTTAAAACACAGGTTTAATTTCCATTTTATTAAATTTATTAACATAAAAAGAGAAATAAAGACCCAAAATTAGGTACTATTAAAAGTTAAATTATAGAATGGGGCTAAAATTAATTTACATTGCCTACTTGGTTAATTCGTTTTTACCGAAAGGAAAGAAAGCTAACAAGGTATAATTATAGGCGCCTAATTGCTGCAATTGACATCCTTTCGTCGAAAAAAATTACTCTTGTCGAAGTTAATGATAGGGTTACCGATCTACTACAATAGAACACCAGCGTAAAACCATTAGTAGTTATTGAATAACAGCTATTTTATACAATATTTAATAAAAAATATCTTCCGTATTAAATTTTTTTGGGATTTGTTGGCAAGAAAATATACAAATAACAAGTTGATACGTAAATTTTGCAAAACGTATTAATGTAATTTTATATTTTACTCGACATATAGAATGGTCAAGGTCTTTCGCCTAAATGGAGTAACTTGGAAAAATGTAATAAAGCCATTAATTTCCATGCATATCTTATCAAGAAATTCCAGCGAGCGCGACGGACGGAACGCGTGCCGCTCCAAATTACTCCTATTATTTTATAATCCCTCCTAGTTACGTTTTGAATATTAATGACATTCCACGAGTTTTTCTACATCATCCATTCCATAAAAAGAAATTTCCGTCTCTGTCACCAATTTCCTGAACAAAATGTAATACTTACATACTTATTTGTTATTACATACCTATTCTGTACTTCTAAATTAACATGTTTAGAATTAGAACTAGTCCGGTAACATTCAATAAATGATAAAATGTATCTAATTAAAACATGTTCGAAGGCGCTTTAACGGAAACTTATAAAAAATTACCCTAACGTCTGCATAAGGTGGATTGAAGTTTTTATTAAGACGCATAAAAACAGTCGAGGCGTCTTCGAAATCCGATTAAAAAAGGGGTAAAGACGCGTGCCGTGAAGAAAAAACCGTTGGATATCGAATAACCCTAATTCCACGGGATCCTGATAGAGCTATTTGAGCGCCTCGAAGGCTCAAAACGACCGATTGTTTCGATATCTACTAATTGGATCATACAGTAATCGATAACCTTTCCATGGCAATGTGGTTTCACATCTGCCCCTTTAAATATTATAAAATATTCAGATTATGTATCTTATATTTAAATAATTTTAACCAATTATAACAAAAGCTAAGTGGAAATCGAATTATTTGTTTCAAAAGGCTCTAAACGTTTATTCAAGGACTTTACTTTAATGTCATCAATTATCATCATTACTGACCTATTATTGAGCGACAAACTCCTCGGAAAATGAGGATGATTAGGTCACAGGTCAAAATAAGGTATCTTTTTAAAACAGTCCGTTAAATAATGTTAAAACTCTATTCTATTCTAATTCTCATTCTTATTTCTCTAAAAGAATTATAATAAACACCTTATCTCAAAAATCTTATGTTAAAGTAACTGATAATAATTAATGGCATTAGCAATGGCAATCAGAGGTGCCTTAAACTCTAATCTAAACAAGCATGAGACGTAAAAATTCATGTGAATAAAAATGATTGCTACGAATTAATCTCCTGATATTTTTTACGCTTCGAAATTATGACACACTTAATATGCAATATACATCTAAGCAAAAATATTAAGAAAATGTGCTTTCTCTTTTCTTTCATTTTCATTTAACCATATAGAGCCCTAGCTATACGAAACCGCTAGTATCATATGTTATGATATGATCATCCCAGCGTAGACGAACACGAAAAACTAAACATGCTTGCACGAGCACCTTACTCTACGAGTCGTTCATTCACAATTGACGCATTCGCTGCACAAGTGCATGTACACAAAAAATACAATGGAAGGGTTGGAAAAGGGTTACAATGCATGATATCCGTGTAAACATCGTGTAATTTACCATTACAGGTAAAAGGGTTCGCTTTGTCCAACATTAACCGATGGGCTTATCTAACAAGGATATTAAAATTTTATTGGTAAGTTGTGCAGTGGGTACGAAAGTGTATTTTTTAAACTGTAGATTTACATTCTAAAAGGTTCTAGTAATGTTTTTTACACGTTTTTGACAGATAAGATATTTTTAACTTCAAAATGGTTTCTGTAAATACTACATAATTTGAAGATAATTAATCCACTTCGTCAATATCAAAAATGATATATTTTCAATAAAATCTATAGGTTGCTATTTACACTACTCGTGTTAAGCCGATGTTCTAATATCACTCGTGTGCAAGTTCTACTCGTACCATGAGATCATAAATCCTACTAGACAATAAATAAAAAAACGCTTGCCTCGTAACAATCACTATACACACTTTATTGCGGCCGATTAAAAAACTGATAAAGGGATAAATGCCGTAGCTGTCTACGGAACTAATTTATAAATGATTGAGATTTCATTTTTTGCACCCTTTATGAAAATATGTGATTGTATCGATATCACAATTGGACAACATAAAATAGACTTTATTTAGAACACTACTTGTTTAGATATTACACTTTTTGATCTATCATAGATATGAGTACACATGCAAGTTAAAAAAAAGTTAGTAAAAAAGAAAAAGGAAATACTAACTACATAATTGACTTCCTAAATCGATGAATGCTATTAATATCGTTTTATGGTGCCGTAATTATTTACTTCATGTTTATTATACAATGTTATTTGATATTCGTACAAATACCATAAGGTGCAACATCCACAACACTTGAACTTATAGACTTTTGCCAAGACTTTCCGTTATAAAACATCTTTCTGAAAAGATCGTTGCAACACAAAAAACTTAAGTATTTTTTGTATAATATCGGCAATTGATCGACACGAAATAGTGATTATTAGATCGAAAAGAACCCCTTTCTGACCCACTTTTACCCATTTTTAACAATTTACGGTTCCCTCTTCTAAAAGCTCCCATTGAAAAGCCGGGCGTGAACGAGTTGATGATATTACATTTTTTAGTAAAAAAGGGAAAAATTTACGAACAATCTACTGTATTTATAACAAAGGAGTTATGTTGTGTGCATTGTGAGAGTTTTTTGCAAGATCGCGTGCGCTTGCGCGTCGGCGGGCGTCCTTGCAAACCCTTCCCAGTGCGGATTGAAGCAGGAACCCTTCCCGCGCTCGGCCTATGTGCGAGGGTCTCCCTACATGAACTCACCGCTGTAACAAAACGTCACATGCTTTCCTTCTGCGGGGAGCACATACGCCTTTTAGACTCCAGTTGCGCTTCGCTACAATTCGCATGTGTGCCGCACGACAGCTGCATTTAGTTTTTATATATGCTCTCTCGTATTTTTTCACAATGAAAGAGCGCGGCGCACCCTTGAAACAGTTTGCGTAATCGATGACAAAACTAAACATTCCGCCCGATGATTTCCGTATTTTTGGATAACGCTCCAGTAGTCGTATTCTTGAATTGATTGGTATTTTGAACCGAATAAAATAAATTCAACGTTAAATAATTGTATCGTAATATTTTATTTTTAAGCTTTTCGCAAGATTTATAAACTATCTCAAAAAATAGAAATTAAAACACGTTATATCCATGTTATAACCTAAGATTATACTATGTTGACTAATGTGCTTATTTAAAAAACGTTAGCCACTATATATCTAAATGCAGAATAAATCACCAGTTTGACGTATTCCAACTGAATTTAAATGAGAGTATAGTTTGTTATCTATACATTCAATCAGAATCGCAAAAAAATGGTACTTATTTAAATAAAATATAACATTTTGAAACAAAGCTCAATCGGACTCTAGTTATCTACCGTGAAACAATTATTGGTGGTTGAAAAGTGGTGGCTTCTCCCCACATTTCGAAGCGAGGTGACCATCTTAGTTCTTAAGAGTCAGATAGGGGTTTATTTGAAGTTTGGGTGTTCATGGGCTACAGGGACCATTTATTAACATGCACTTGAACGCAATGTCTGTCAATTTCTGTATTATGTATTGTATATTCGTCGGTTTGATGTTCTAGATTTATTTGTCGTTTAAAATTTACATAACAGTAATTTACTTTTCTATTTATCTTTAAATTAAATATACTGATTTTTAAATAAGATAAGAGACCGTTTTACTCCAACTTAGAAGTAATAACAATTCTGAGGAATATCTTTGATGCCAGCGCAACGAGCAAGGATGCAATTGTCCAGTTTTTTGCAGAAGGGGATAGCGAAGGGTGACTGGACGCATAGGGTCGAATTCACATAGGCTCGTACGGTATCTTACACATCGCTGTTCGTTATGGTGGTGACACACACATATGTGTGTGTGCACGTGTGAAAGAAATATTTGAATTAAGAGAAATATTTGAAATAATATTAAATACATCCAAATTTGTGAATAGACATATATAGTATCAGGTGAACTGGATCGTTCCGTAATAAATAACACAATAGAAAATCAATAAAAACCGTAGATAACAAGCGAAAAATAACAATAAAAACACTGTTTTTTTTATAAATACTTGCTATCCGTATTCAAATTGTCTTTATAAGAATCTTTTAAAAAGCTACCCAAGGTTCATGACTACAATGATCTTATCAGAGAAATGAAATTCAAGTGGCCATCAACAGATAGTTAGTTACATTTTATGTAGATTGATAGATACGTATGTCTAATAACAATTGTAGATTTTAAAATTATATAATAGTACCTATGTATTTCCTGCTATATAATTTTTACTTCAGTTTTATAAAGGTTACATGTAAGTGATATGTTTGTGAGGTAACCGACGTGTGGTTTCTGTGAAAGTATCGATTGAAAAGACACAATTAAAGTTAGAGTTAGGTAAGTGCCCACGTTTGTTGTCTCACACATGCGTATGTGTTAGTTGCTTTAACCCCACAAAACTTTCATCTCCAGAGACCCTCCGAACGCGGCGGGGAGGGCCGCCCACCCCGCGAAGGGAGTAAAAGTTGTTGTGACTTGTTCACCTCTTTCGGTGTCGCCCGCAACTATCCTTACTACCGTATTTTTTACTAGTCGCCGCTATTTCTGCAAGTTATTCAATAAATTACAATAACAAACCAATAATGCTATACCTATATGACTTACGTTACTTACTAACCAGCATCACTGAGAGTTATCTATATTTTTTTCAAAATGTATGTGATGAATGGTTAACGTGGCCATCTTTAACGAAGCATTTTGAAAGAATCTATCTATAGTCTATAGTAAAATAGTAGTAGTGACATAGTATATAGTAGATAATGGCTTAAATGCTCGTCAATTTGGAAGAAGACTTGTGTCTTCTTCCAAATTGACGAGCACGAGGGCTGGTTGGTGGGCTTGTGCCCACCAGGACAGTAATCGGTCGATGATTAAGGATTATAATTAAAAAGGTGGTAGAGCCGTTAGCGCTCGCCCGGGGCGGCACCACCGCCACTCTCATAACCCGCCGTAAAGCAACATGGTCTTCATGTATTGTGTTTCGGT
>DWON01001309.1:0-25094 GCA_018251015.1 Phocides pigmalion okeechobee
TTCATCTGTACTTTTTTTAAATATCCGATGGCGAGAGCGGGGTTTCCTTCCGCTTGATGACGTCACGAAACTAAAGCGAGCAGCAGCGCTTACATTCGGCTTACTGTTGCGATGCGCACAAGTTTGTTGGGGCACAGCGGGTCCTGGTTTGAAACGTGGGTGAAAATTGATAATCACAGTTATTTTATTTATAAAATGACAGTAGCATGTGGCACGTACCTGGCCGTAGTCGGCGGCCTGGTGGTCGGGCGGCAGGTGGCGCGGCGGCTCGCTGCCCACCAGCGCCAGCAGGCGCGCGCCCAGCTGCCACGCGCACTCCCACAGCAGCGCGGCCTGCTCCGCGCCGCCCGTCTGCACCACCACGTAGAACCGCTGCCGGCTGCCCACCGTCATCTGACACACATAGCTTCACCTGTACCTCTACATGTGACAACCTGACGTTAGGCGATAGTTGCAGCAGATGGACATACATCCGTATACTACATCATACAGGGCTGAAGTTCTATCTAAGCCCAAGTAGTTACGTACAAGCAGGCGTCTCCTGGCCATCAAAGTGGTTGCCTCATTTGCAAGTATTACCAACAACCGCAACTATCCAACTGAAACCATTTATTGTTTTGAGGTGAATTGTGATGGTGACGGTGTTACCGGTGTACCAGTGGTAGTCAGCGCACATATAGGTCTACCACCTATTAATACCACGATCCTCTATAATCAACTTCAATGATGGATGTCACGCGGCCATCTTAATTCAATTCCTCATTTCTTAGGAATGGCAATTTTGCAATTCAATTCCCTTGACGCCTTTGCTACTTATCAATCATAAAAAAGCTTCAAGATATTGTTATGCTATTTTAAAGTGATATCTCCTCAGAACCACCTTAATAATTATTTGACCACTCACCGTGACGTGAGAAGCGTTGATATACCCATGCGGGTTGGCGGGGGTCGGGGTGAGGCGCACCCTGTTGTCCTCGTAGGGGATGCTGTCGGTGCTGAAGCCGTTGTAGGGCGCGTGCTGCGGCAGCAGCGCCGTGCGGTACTCGCCGGCCTGCTCGCGCCCCTTCGGCACCTGCTCGAACGCGAACGACAGCTGCTCGTCCGACATCTTGCGTTCCAGTAATTGGCACTGGAATCAAGTTCAGGATTGGTTGACAAAATTGTAGTGAGTAATAATATGTTGAATAATAAGTGTAATTAGAATTTAGTAAATTGAGTAGTATACTAGTTTGTAAAGTGTGATTTGAGAGCCCAGAAATGCAATTTGACTGTATTATGTCTGTTGATATCCCCAACATCAATTCGAATGCTGTTTTTAATGTTATGGAAGAATATTTAAAATACATGTACACATCACTAATCACGAATAATGATTTTTTATTGCCGATTTTTCGAATCAGATGAAGGGCTCGTGGCCACTGCTAAATATTGTAAAAAATCCGAGATGCATGTTCGTTTGCTATTCTTCTCAGATAAAAATATATATTTGTATCAATGCAACAACAAATGATTGCAGCACCCTATCCGTTTTAAAACACACTCCCAATGTTAATAAACATGCCGTAATTTGCTACACAACAATATATGAGTAATCATTGAAAACAAATTATCTTGTACACGAACATGTTGGTAATCATGTTTGCCAACCAGTTATATAACATCTGATATATCAGCCTTTAACCCATATTTACTTCCACCAATCTGCATAGGAACGGCATTATGGACTATGTTCCAGGTTTACCTCAATTTTAGGGAGAATTTTAAGTTACCCAATGTGGGTGATTTTGACAAATCATCATAATCGTTTTTTCATGATTTGGATGATCCATCAATATTGATTTACAGAGCAAAGAATAATTGCTGAAAAAGAACTAAAAAAAAACTTCAGACAATTTGACATATACTGCAAATAAAAAGAACAATATTCACTCACCAATGTTTCTTTGGTAATACTCGGAGGTAGTGGTTGAAACTTGGGTAGGCCCGTGGACCAGCGGTGCTTGTTGGCCGGCTGACCCGTTGCCTTGGCCCTATCTCGACCTAACGTAGCACTCTTCACATCCACATTCTTATTACTACGCCCCATGAACATACCCCACCGTCTTCTCTTCTTCTCCTTAACGTTCTTGGTGGCTTCCAGTTCGACGCTGGTGCTGTAAGTCGAATTCATGGTTGAATTCGTTAGAGCACTGTCCGTGGAACTGACCACTGATGTGTTGTTGTCTACGCACTGCACTCTCACATCAGGCACCGTTATTGACGTCACATTGTCTACCGATTTGCTGATTATATTGTTGTTTGACACCTTATGGGTAGATAGACTCTGATACGGAGTTTCATCGTAATCTTTCTCATCAGTTTTAAGAGACAGCCTATCGATTGACAACGCGACGTTTTCAAATTCGTTCTCCGGCTTGTTTATCGATCTATTGGACACGTTCAAATCCTTTGGCACGCTCGACTCCCTAACCCCCTTTATAATTTGAGCATTTTCGTAGTGACTATCGGGGCTGTCGATTTTCACTTGAGTGTAATTTGGCACGTTTAGTGTTGGCTTGTTTAACGCGTAGTTTATCATTGGATGGCTTCCGTTCCTCTCGTTCAGTCGCGCTATCTCGTCCGTGGTCGTCAAGCTCTGTGCGCGGTCCCTCATGGTCAACTTGCCGTGTTCGTTCTGCCACGGTAGCGGCACGTTCTCGTATATGGGTTCCTGTTCGTTGTGTTTCATCTGCGGGAGGACCAGGTGCCTCGGGTAGGATATTCTTCTCATGGGCATTGAATACATAATGTTACCTCTCTCGTCGTAAACCTTCTGAATGTTGTCTGATATGTGATGTGGGTCGATTATTATATGCGGATTGGGGTCTAGAACGGATGGCAAGTTGTTGTAAGTTCCATGTGTACCCGGTAAGATGTTCGGTCGGTTGTAGTTCATCACGTGAGTGGTCGGATTAAGATATCCCAAGTACTGTCTATTGAGGGCTGTCCTTGTTGAAACTAGGTCCGGACTGGATCCTGATACGTGTGAGTTGATGTAACCCCTGTGGTAGTTGAGAGCTTGGCTTGCTACTGCAAGGTCTGGGGTCGAGTTGGACGCGAGTCCGTTGGACGGGTACGGCGGAGGCGGTTTGTAGACATTGACGTAGTGTAGCGCATGTTCGGTTTGGACATTGGGGTTGACAGCGAAGGGATAGTTGAGCAGCTTCAGACCATAAGGGTAGTCGTCAGTTGCAGCCACGCCCTGGTTGACCGACACAGTATGTCTCGTGACATCGGGATAGTGTATCCTGTGTATGTCGGGGTGGGAACCGTACACCAAGGGCTTTGCGCTGGTACTCAGCAGTTGCGAGTGTGCGTGATGGTTCTGATACCGGAGCTGGGCTTCGGCTCGTTGCTGTTGGTACTTCTGCTGGATCGCTGTTTCATAGTCTGGTGCTGGACGATATGAAGGCAGAAGCGCTCTGTAAATAATAAAGATATAATAATTATCTTAAGATGGAGTCGAGCTCGGTAGGACATTGCAGGCTTAAGAAACATCTATTCAGGATAAGGCAATTCGACAACTAAATCTGCAAATTCTGCTGTTAGTCAGCCATATCCTCTGCGATTACCCTTCAGTAACGCATCATAGATCTATCATATCATAGATCATCTAGCACTAGGATCATATCTAGAACTACCGTGTTAAGTTAAGGCATTGAACCTAAGTGTTGCTCCACCCCATCTCTGGGCCAAGGAGGTACCACCGCAACCCTCATAATCCTTGTAGTACTTGAGTTTCGGGTACAGAGATGCGGTTGCCGGTTACTCTTACGAGGTAATCGTCTCAGTACCCTGGCGTAGCAATGCATCTATACACGACGTCAGACAAGATTTTACGAAGATGTCTATGGGTTGAAGAGACACTTTAACATAACATGTCCCGCACGCACGTTTGCTACTTATCCAATCCAAAAATACTTAACAGATATAATTATTGCAATTATATTTGTTAATAAAGCATGTGTTCTCAGTAAGTGAATTTTGTAAATTCTTTATGAGAAATAATAAAGATCTTAAACCAAAATACTTTGTTATCTAACTCAATTATAAAGTAAACAAATACATTCACGTAAAACTTGCACCAAATGAGAGACATTTCGTGGTTATAAAAGTCCATAGACCGGATAGAGTGATAAGGGCTGTGTATGATTATTTTCCAACCGCCTTCATCATAGAGGGCATTCCTCAATTTGCATCCGCTGGTTACCAATATATATACTGACCGGTTCCTCGGCTGTGGACGATGGTCAGCGAGCTCGAGACACGAGGTGGAGTGCGCTCGGTGGGCTGCTGTGAGCGGCTCTAACCGCGACGTACTGCCCACCTCTCGCACATCCAACTCTTCGCGACTTTCGGACAAACCGTGCTCCTGACATATTGAAATTTAATAAGCTTAAGCAGAACATTTGTATATTTTGAATATTTTGAAGAATGCTTGCTAGTCATTCTATATACTTATATTATTATAAAATATTTTATGTAAGGGATAATTAACGTAGGGAATATTTTTAACTACTGATATTTAGTACCAGTTGCATGTACATTAATGATGAGTTTAGCAGCGACCACGAGTCATGAAACAATGGTTCGAATGGTTCAAAATATCGACAATTAAAAATATAAACAGTAAATACCCCTTACTGACGATGTAGAAAATTGACGATAGTTGAAAATCATGAGTTATTAAAAAAACATAGTCAAACGAATCGCTATAGTAAAAATAATCTTATCGATTTATATTGCTTCTTCAGTCATTACTTGTTATGTCACAAAAACGGTCTATTTGTCTCATAAATTCACCTAGTCATTGAACAAATAATTTTTATGCTCCAATCAATCGTGTTCAATAAAGAATAATTTCTAGCTGCTGCCTGTATATACATACATTATAAGTTACTTTGTTGCACGTTATGAGAAAGCAGTTATTTATCTTAGTATCTAGTAAGTTAGTGACTTATAATATTTTTATTTCGGCAATAAATTATCCAATAAAATAAAATAAAAATATATACATATATTAGAGGCTTCACATTTCATTTTTTGAAAATTTTATTCAAAAAATGTCAGCAGTAATACATTCTTAATTAAATTTTAGTCCCTATTTTTCTTCATACTTAATGTCAGAATCAATCATTAAATCATGAAATTAAATGTTTGGCGAATTACTTACAACTTAAAGGTGTTTAGCTTAAGTTTGATTGAACTCCCCCATTTCTTGCTAAATAAAAATGACACTTTTTGAAGATTTTGTTTAGTCCTAGAGTGATTACTGGTAAAAAACTTCATCAAATACCAGTAGTGATATAAAACGGAACAATATTTTAAAAAATAATAACCAGTATTTAATTTGAATTAATAATTTTGAATCCACGTTTTACAACGAATTCCTTCTATTAACTTTTTAATGGCTTTTTCATTTTAGTTTCCGATCGGCAGTTAGTTATAACAAGAGAATTAGAAATACGTTTAATGAATTTGCTTAACGTTACCTGATTTTAGTCCAGCAGTGACTGACGTACTTCGGGACGCGTTTTAAGAAAACAGCAGCAAGTTTATTGTAACGTATAGAAGTGTCGCGGGATGTCCGCAACGACGTAACACTATCACGGCGGCGATCGCAATGGCGTAACGATTTCCGTGATGCTATCGCGACCAATTGTTTTTCTTTAAACTATGCGCCCGTGCATGCGTTCGCTTGACATTATCCGAGATAAATGGTGCTACTCACAGACAGTTTTTTTAGGACGATAACAAGCGAACGGACAGACAACCTGTAGCTACGTGGTTGCTAAAGTCCATGGACATTTAACATGAACATTTAAGGTAGGATAACGTTTTAGTTCGTTGTTAGTTCTACGGTTAATAGGTGGTAGAACTATAGTTCAATCAGAGAGTTACCACCGCCGCCCGCATAATCCCCCGTAAAACATTATTTGTGTTTCGGTTGAAGAGGTGCGGTTGCCGGCTATACTTTGAAGCGAGGCGACCATCTTAGTCCTCAGGAGTAGCAACGAATCTGCGTTCTAGTTTAGATAGGATTTTTGTCGTGTTTGTGGTTGTATGAGGATGTCGGTGGACTGCGACTATCTAGCTTCAGGTGGTTGGCATGCTCGTTTGCTACTCTCCTCACATAAAAAAACATAAACAGCGAATAAAGTCCTATCTGAGGTAGTACGCAGGTGAGTTACTACTCCTGGAGACTTTGCTTATAAGTGAAACCGGCAACCACACCTCCTCAACTGGAGTTACTGCGTGGAACATACCGAAGTAGTGTATATTAACACGCTTTTATTAGCTTAGGTTGTGTCTATGTATGTATGTAACGGAATGTTTGAGCATAATTTTCACCAATTTCCAGATGTCTGTTTAATTTGCAACTTTACACACGTATTGCGCCGATGACAATGCAATAATATGAAAAAAAAGAAAAAAATAATAATAGTTAAAATATATTTGTATATTTCTTATTTATTGTTACAAGTTATTTATGAACACTTCCATATTGGAAAAATGCACAGTTCCCTAAATTATCATCATATCAGTAATCATACCTAATTAGACCTATTAAATAAAAATTGACTGTAATTTAGAATAGAATGTAAATATCATTGAAATTTTTGTAGCAACTATTTCAATCGCAAGCTGTCTCATCACCATACTGGCAGACGACTGTCGAGACGCGCAGTCGGTTCGTTAATGGTTATCTTTAACCAACACTTTCATCGAAGCAAATAACTTACTAATTGTTTTCGAACTGGTTTCACGACAACGCGCTCGTAGATATCACAAGCATTGACTTCGTCTATGAAGCAACCACATCAACAAAACACAAGCACCAGTGGTATTGTTTTATGGCATTGTGTTTTTTAAATTAATCTTTGTAAATTCATTTTATTATCAGTAGAACTATCGGCAATGATGCCCTATTAACATATTTGTTCTTTAACATAGAAGGTATGGTGTTGAAAACCCCGCTTCATATTATTGATTTTTTGAAGTTATGAACATATTTGAAATTAACTATGTACTAACATTTTACTATGAAACGGGTACTCACATTAGCGATTTTAAATTGTTAATATTGACTCATTGCTGTGAACACGAGCTATGCAACTGGTCGAAATATCAGCAATTAAAAAGAGTTAATTCTGAGCACCCGTTACTTCCGCGATGATATTGATTTAAAATCATAAACTATATTCTTATTTTTATAATGTGTTTTTGTTTATCGTTAAAACAATCTTGTTAAGAGTAAAAAAATACATCACATGGCTAAAACTTCTTACGTTTTAGTTGGGGAGTTGCGGTTGCCGGCTACACTTACAAAGGAGGTAACTATCTCAGTCCTAAGAAGCAGCAAGACATCTATTGATCACGGAGAGGACCTCGGTCCTGTTTGAGGTTGGATGTGTAAGTACCTTGGCTGCAGCGACCATTTAACACCAGGTGGATTTCACGCTTGTTTATGTTGAAAAATCAAAATCAAAATAATTTTTGAAAGTACTAATACAATAATACAAAAATAATCAATCTACCGTCATTATAGTAAGTAACTCAAACTATCGGAATGTAGTTAGTTATCAATATTTTTAATACACAATTTGATCTTATATTTTCAATAGGCGCTTTATTAAACTTTTACGGAAAATAATTATGTTTTATGAATATCTGTATGGCTTAAGTTTACGAATAACGTAGGAAGCAACTGAGAAGCAATCTTTGGTATTTGAAAATTTCAGCTATTCTGCATAGTTATTACGCTATGTTCCCCGGCCACCCTGACGTCAGAATGGCCGGTGAAACTAAAATGTTGTTTTTATTCTAAATGATGAAAAAAGCAACTCTCTCGTCTTTGGAAGCAATGGGAAGCAACATTTCGACACTATTTGAGAGATAACTACGACTGTTCACCGGCCAACAGGACAGGGACAGCCAACTTATCCTTGTTTCTTGTATTAAAATTATGATTATCACGATTTCTACTCTTCTAACATAGAAAACGGTGTAATTAGCAGTGTATTGTTCATAATAGCGTTTTAAAGAGAAATCGTGAACGCAACATGGTAAGCAGCCATACTTGATTAGTAAACACGCGAGATAGGTTAGATGTTCGCGTAAATTTCATAGTTTCTACGTTGACGTTCATAGTCTTTATTTCCAATTGTTTCGATGCTAATTACCCATTTTTAACCGGGATAATATAGTATAATATAGTAGATGATGTACAATCAGAATTGTACATCTGCTGTAAATTTGGATACTACAGTGTAGGTATAACAAAAATCATGGTAGGAGAACATTTTGACACTACCTTTTTGTGTGGATATTAATTCTAAGACTCAACTGAAAAATATTGTCACCGGAAGTTAGACATTCTTATCATCTCAAAACATAGGTTGTTAAACTTACATGTAACATTTCGGTTTGGTACAAAAATACAAAATTATCAATGCATCGCCTCCCTTTCCCAATAACTTAATCCTTCAATTCCCTCTGGGCTGTATACCGCCCTTGTGAAAGTGTCCAATGCCCACAAGGGGGTGTTTTTCCCCATGTTGAGAAATACTTTAAACGTGGTAGAACTATAGTTCGACCGGGGAAGTACCACCGTCGCCAACATAATCCGTCGTAAAGCATTATTTGTGTTTTGGTTGGGGAGGTGCGGTTACCGGCTACACTTTAAAGCGAGGCGACCGTCTTAGTCCTTAGGAGTAGCAACGTATCTACGTTCGAGATCAGATAGGATTTTAGTCGTTTTTGTGGTTGTACGTTTCTACGGGCTGCGACTACTTAAGAGCAGATGGTTTGTATGCTCGTTTGCTACTCTTCTCACATAAAAAAAGACTTAGAATGGAAGTGAGACACTCAAAAACGGATTTATACTGTATCAATTACTAAATACCCTATTGGATGGTGGCGATGTGCTCACCTGAAACTTGGGTCTGTGCTCGTCCCTGGCCGCGCTGAGCGCCCCCTGGTGCTTCATGTAGAAGGTGTGCTGGTGCACGCACATGCGCCACACGTACTTGCCGTCCTCGGGGCTGGGCAGCGCGAACGACGTCGACTCCGCCTGCTTCTGGCACTCGATGCTGAACGTCCGCTTGTGGTTGATCACGTTCGTTATGTCCATCCATCTTCCAACAAATTGATCACGTTACTCGAAGTATCATACATGTATGGATTGAATTTAAATTTATTCGTCGGACTGTTGGGTCACGTTACTCCAATAACAGTGTCAATTTGTACTTTGATATATGTATTGATTGAATTTAAATTTATTTGTCGGACTGTGGCGAAGTTAAAATGCGTGTGAGTGAGTGCGTGCATTCGTGTGTGCTTGTATGCGTGCCCGTGGGGTTGCGTTTGCGTTCACCTTTAGATACGGCATAATGTCGTTTGAAGGAAATCTTAATTTTATCGGACTGTGGAAAACTCAAAATGAATGTGTGACTGAATGAGCATGCATGCGTGTGTTTACCAATAAATATGTATGTACGACATTTCTATGTTCCTTCGTACCTAACCGCTCAAGTTAAAGGCGCAAATGTTACTGGATATAATACAACTTTATGGAGTCAAAATGTATTTTTATCATATTGTTTTTGTTGGCAGTTAACGTGAACAAATAGGATACATTTTTTTCAGACAATTGTTACTTTTGAATTTCATACTCGTATGAATGCTAAAGCGAAGATATTAAAATTTATTATAAATGTAAATAAATCTATAAATATATTTTTGCACGGAAACCAAAATCAGTTCAACTGTTTCCAAGATTAACTTGTACTAATATGCAGACTAATAAACAGGCACACATACATGGAGAAGCGCCAAGACAAACATCTCAAATACTAGTCAAATGGTCTTGTATCACGCAATGAAGCATATTATTATGAACATTTATACAGGCAGGTATTTCGTGATGACGCTGACTTCATTCAGACTGAAGACTGGTAAATAAACAAACAGGAAGTCACCCATTTCTAATGAGTCTTGTTTCTATGGAAAAGTGCGGATACTGGTTCTCTTATATAAGAGGCGTAGATCTTAGTCTTCAGGAGTAGCTACTGTATTTTTAGCATTTGTGTTTCATCTACGTATACACAGACGTAATGCCCACCCCAGTCTTGTAACGCCGACGTAAATCCATACAGATTTATACGTACAAAAGAGGGGGGTACAATCAATCTGCAAACGCCTTGCGCCACACAATCCAGGGAAAGTATGAATTTCTTACCTATAAACATGTGGGGTGTCACTAGTCTCTGTAAGTACCCTTATGCCAGTTAAAGAGATGGCAATGGTGACTTCACTCTGGTCTCGTTGGTCCACCGCTGTGAACATCTCTTGACCGTAGCCTCGGAGCTGCTGGCAACTGGTTATGAAGCCCTCTTCTGCTTGTGCCTGGTGAATTACGAATTTATATTAAGAAGACTTTCATTAATCACGTGAGGGTTTTGGAAGTGAGAAGTCTTCCAGGGTTCCCTCAAAAAAACTTCAAAGATAGTTAATGTCTTGTTTTGTATCTTTGGGGAAACCAATTTCTTATTTCTGTCTATATATACATTGCTCATAGACATAACAGACAAACATTTAATTTACTCTAAACTCTACTTTTAAAATTAATATTTCAGCACCCTTAGGTGTGGTTTCTTTTCAATTTTATTTGGGGCCAAATGAGAAGCCCTTACAAATAAAAAAAAAATAATCGCTTTATAAAAATAATAAAAAAACAATTAAGAAGTAAAGTAGTTAAGCACTTTTTTAGTGTATTTAAGTATTTTGGCTTTCTTGAACAATTTGATTTTTTTATAATTTTTCAGCAACGATTGTTACATTACGCACAATAATTAACAACGAACAAACAATTTAAAATTAATGATTAATGATTGTATACACACTATTTTCATCGTTTTTATAAATCTATAAATTAGTGCCACTTAAAGATGAACATTACCAACAAAAATGTAGAACTCAATACGAAAACATATAAAGAAACATAGGACATAAATATAAAGCGTAGAAATGTAGGTCAACAAATATATATTTTATGTTATTTGGGTTAAGTTTCCTAAATTTAGCCAGACATGATGTATGTCCATGTCCGTGGATTCACCACGGCTATAGTAGACCTTGGTCATTCTGGGAATTGGCGAGTTAGAACCCAATTTGGTTCCACGTAATGAAGGCGCCAAGGAGTGTAGATATCAAGGCAATTTCAAGGTATTCTTAAGTGTAGTTTTCAAAGAAGTCGTGGCCAGTTTTATGGTTAGTGTTTTTTGTGTACTAAATTAGATATACATACGATTTTAAACTAGTATCATCGTTGAATTTACACATTTTACTGTAGTAATATTTATCGTGAGGACCGACTAACTCACGATTTGTGTTATTAGATACTCAATACACGTTAAAAAATAGATAATGTCAGTAGAAACCAACTATACTAAAACGACAAAAACTCATTTTTCAGGAGAGCGGCTTAAAACTTTATGCCAAAAATGGACATAACTTTTTTGTAATTTACTAATATCAATACAGTAAAGACGGAATTCAATCTTGTGATATTATTATCTATAAACTACTTATAACGAGATTTTCTTCATATTCATTGCAAATCTGACGATACCGTGCGTATTTCACCAAAATGCTGCTTTAGTTTTTTTATATGAACAGAGTAGCAAACGAGCTTGTAAACCACCTGATGTTAAGTAGTCGTAGCCCATAGACATCCACATACACGACCGAAATCCTAACTTCTGAGGACTAAGATGGTCGCCTCGCTTCAAAGTGTAGACGTCAACCGCACCTTTCTAACCGAAACACAAGTGATGCTTTACGGCGGACTATGAGTGGCGTCCCCGGTTGAACTATAGTACTTCCACCTTTGTCTAATTTACTAATATTTTTCTAATTTCAATACAGTTATTATAAAAATGTTGCATTATCTGTATACTATTAATAACAAGATTTTCTTCATATTTCTTCACAGGAAATATTTGACCAAAATGGTGCTTTATTATTATTGGGTTACAATTGAGGATATATGTACATACAAGTGGTATAAGAAAAAATGCAGCAGTCTCAGGATTAACACAAGGGCAGGCATGATTTGAATATAGATTGAAAACAAATGCGTCACTATTTGAATCATTGATGCTTGTATAAATACACTGCACATCTAATTTTAGATTTTCATGTTCAAGGTGCATATACGAACAAACGAAAACATTGTCCGATAGCTGATTTCTTTGTTTCCTTCAAATGGACACTGTTGATTTAATCCACATCAGTTTTTGTACACAGAGTGTCTGTGCCTTTCATCTTGTTACAGCTTATATTTGCTTCCAATATAATATAGCGTGAATTATCATGATTTGTGCAAAGACCAAACTTTGTTATAGTTAACACTTTCCCTGCGGCGTATAACAATGCTGTGTATTGCTTGGCGTAACGCGCTTGCGGCTTGTACACACCTGTGTTGTACGTACAAATCTATGTGGATTTCGTGCGAATATAAGTGCTGTGTGTAATGCCGACGATTACAACATTGAAGGCGGAATTAGTTCTGTGTATTCGTAGATATCAAACAGGTGCTAAAAAATACAATATTTCTGTGAATTGTCGGTGCATCTTCAGTGTAGAGGAGTAAACTCCAGTTTAGTGCCGCCTCCCGCAACGCTGACCCGATCCAATATATTAGCGCCGCAGTCAAAGTGTTAAGCTAAGTGCCTCTCTAAGTATGGCTTTAAGTAAGTCACGTTAAACTGCGAAAGCAAAGCCGCTAGTTAGCGTTAGTAAGATATAAAGTAGAAATATGTGGGGACGGTACCATTAGATTCGAAACACAAAGGTTACTATATCTATGTATCACAATAGAGAGTCCATTATATTTCCTCCCAAAATACATTTTTTTAAGTCGGAAAACTGGTAAATACACATGCAGGTTAATTGATGTTAAATAGTCTCTGCAGCTGGATATCTACGACCAGCTTTAAACAATGCTAAAATTCTGTCAGACGTCGCTCATAGATGGGTTTCTACTGTAAACTGAGATAGTCGCCTCGCTTGTAAGTTTGGCAACCGCACCTGTTCAACCGAAATACAAAAATTACTTTGTGGCAGATTATTAGCGTGTTGGTTGTATTTCCTTGGTCAAACTACTGTTTTATCACCTTACAGTCATATATGTAGACCCTAATATTACTTTCCATTTATCAGATATAATTCATCTTCATATTTTAGCAGTTTATAAACAGTGACACAGTGTCTAATCATCATGAGATAGCCTATAATGATAATTTCATAGATAACATGCAAACATTGGCCAACATTTCCCTAACAGCTTACAACTTGTATCACAAATTAGTTATTCTGTTTCCATTTTTGCTTTGATTTTTTTTCCTTATCCCATTTCTGGTAGCATAACTGCTATGTTATCATACTAGACCCCGATAGTTCTAGATTTGATCTTCAGCTAAGCACAGATTTATTTGATGTATTTATATTTTTCTGGGCTTGGTAGTCTTTGAATGAGTCCATCATATAGATAACAGAGTATCCTACTAGGTTTACGTGGAAAAAACTATTTACTTACCAAGAAAATTTGGAACAATTGTAACGAGATAAAAAGAACTACACTTGATGCATGAATGGCGACTAATATTTTGTATTGTAAGTTTGAATTGGGAGTGGGTTAACACCTTCAGGTTATTTCTACCAATTAATTTTTATTGAAAATGAATAATAGTTGTGTTTTGAAAACTAAAATGTGATATATCAATAGTACATATATGTATGTAGTAATATGATAATACATACAATTTACATTGCTTAAAATGCAAAAAATGTAGAAAATGTAGCACATAAAATTTAATAAACATAATCTCAATTAAAAATGTAAATATGGGTAAATATATAATGACATATAATCCAAAAATATATACATTAATATCATTGAAAATAAAATGAACAAATATTTTCCAATATTATAATAATCACAATTTTTTTATGAAAGGAAACCCATGACAAATATCACCCATTTAAACAAACATGAGATAAAAATTATCATATATTTACTTTTCCAACCGGCGCTGCTCATGCCTAATAAATTTTATCGTTGTAACTTACAAAACTATATTTATAGTTGAGTAATTGGTATTTTAATTATTTCAGCTTAAATTAACAATAGGGAGGTGTGTTGTTATTGTTATGCAATGATCTTATGTATGTTTATTGGCTAATAAATACCAAATAAAGCAGTTCACGTAATACTGATTTATCAGTACATAATTTCAAGGTTTTCTTTACTACTTTCAAATGATGAAGTAAAATATTATTAAAACAAATATTGCTTCCCGATTATTAAGGTAAAGCTTGTGGTGAAGCAGTGGTAGTGTGGTGGTCAAGAAGTCAGTCTTTCACAGGGGGAATAGAGTACAAAATCCAGCAAGCACTTCAGATTTCTCAAAGTTACAAATGTATAAGCAATTATTAATTTCTTTACAGAAGTAGGAATATAATATTGGAAACCTAAATGCTTGAGTCCACCTAAGTTCTCAAAGCTGTGTGGAGTCTACCAATCAATGCTCGGCCCGCATAGTGAACCATGGCGTACTCGCTTCCATTATGGGGAGAGACCCACAGATCTGGGCACACCCGCAGTGGGACACTTATGAGTTAGTGATGATGAATTTCAGTAAATGACCAATTTTATTTTGAGGACTACGACCTTTTATTACAGTACAATCTATGTTAGATTTACTTTAACAATGTACACAATTAGAAGATATAAATTAGGTGTTAAGACTCAATGGACGTTGGAAGATAGTTAAACACAAACAAAAAATGGTTATAAATAATTACTGTTTCCTATTTTTTATGTCAGAAAAGTAGCAGTGTACATGCAAGTCATGTTAAGGGGTTACCGCAGCCCATGGACAATCACACATACAAGACTGAAATTATATGTAAGGTGATAAGTAGATGTGTTGCTACTTCTAAGCCCTAACATGTTCACCTCGCTTATGAGTGTAATTGCCTACAGCATTTCTCCAATCGTAACACAAGAGTTGGTTCCGACAGGATCTTGAGGGCAGTGGTACCTTCTCATACTTATACTTATCCCTGTAATTATAGTTTTATTGCTGTGCAAAGTACTATTTGTATTGCAATTTTAGTAAATTCTGTACAATTTACCTGTGACATGTTGTGCAAAGACATGTGATGTTGAATAACTGCTGCCGTCAGCCATTCCAGCCTTCCAGTCTCCGCCAAGGTGGTACCATCAATAAGCTGGCCTCCATCAAGCATTTGCTTTGGGAAGGTGAGCAGGTTCTTTAAGTACTCTACGGTGTGTCGTTCCCGGTCATGGTTCCCGTACTCAGCCTGCCGACTGTACGACGCAAGGACAACTGCCTGTTGGCAGTCGCATATAATTCTGCCTTCCACTAAGTCGTTCTTTAGTTGCAAGAAATAGTGATAGCGAGTAACCTCATCCGTGATCAAGCTCGTCCCAGATATGACGTAGTACATCACTCGTAAGTACAGTTGGTGTGAAGATGCGTGCTTGTCCAACTGGCGTTTTAGCGGTCGGTCTAATTGCACCCATCGTGATTGCTGGTTCCTGTTCACGTATCGTAGTCCAAAAAAGTCCGGTTGGTTGATCGCCTGGCGCTGGCATACGTTGTCCAGGCACTCCTGGCCCGTGCTGTCCACTGACAATGTGCAATCCGCCACACCACCGTCCAACAACTCTACGCTTATCACGAACAAGCTTTTCGACGCAACATTGTACTGCCGCGTCTTCTTCAACTTCAGTTTAAAAGGCATCTTCTATAACCCGGCCCCTATTAGTAATAACATCACGGAACAAACGTTACGTTATACATTTATGGCATAAGAATGTAGGGAAGGAAGCATCCGTTACACGCGCCACATATTCACGCAATCTTTTTCAACGCTTCCGCCTGTTTTGTTGAGCCCCAAAGTACGCCGTCGAAGTGGTTGTTCATTAATGCTCCAGAAATTATGTAAAAAACGCCAAGTAAACACATCACAGAAAACCAAATTCACAATATTGCGGCCATCGCAATGACAATTTGACAGCTGACAGTTACATGTAGTGTTGACATACTTCTTTATTACAAAATCTACTACAAAATGCTATGGCAGATTTTGCAATAAGGCTATATATACATAGACTGACCCGTATAATATTTTTATATAACAATAATATAATCCATAATACATTTTACAATTGGTTTTGACACAACTTACAAATGCTTGTTAGTTTCTACAGTTAGATTACAATAATGAGATATGTATCCGAAAAAGCTGAACCCAAATGTACGGTTTTAATTTTTTTCTCAGTATCACTTTTATCGATTGTAGGTTAAAATGATTGAGTTACCTATTTCATGTAAGAAATATAATATATAACTTGCGCGAGATCATAATACAGAGCAGATAATATAGAAATCAAGCACTATTCCAGATACCAACGTTGAATTTGACGCAGCCTAGTATTATCACGCACGTACTAAATTTTTCTGTTCAAGCTTTATGAATTATGCCTTTAATAGGTATACATACTATAACAGTGATTTATTACTAAGTAACATAAGTTTGTATGTAATGCTATTGGCGTGTCTATAAATAAATAAATAAATAAATAAAAAATATTCTCAATAATATATATAACTTTATAAAGATAACTTTGAATAAGTAGATTTTTTATTAATTTGATAAAATATGAGGTCAATAATATAAAAGGCAAAAAATACAGAAAAATTGTAAATAATTTATTTTACTAAAAAAATAGAGTGCTATAACACAGATTAAAATGCATTTTTCGAACGATACTAATACTAATCCGAAACCATATGAGAGACCCATGAGTATTATGTGAGTTAAGTTAATTAATTTAGGCAGAGGCACGGTTCTGTTCAATATGGAGCCAATCTCTTGGTTTCCTCAATACTTCCGTTAGCTTTTCTTCAGGAGAGTCCGGTTTGGGTATGTTCATATATTCCCATTTCTGTAAAAAATATATTTTTGTATGTTTACAACACTCTATTAAATCATTTACTATATAAACTTTAACTCCTAATAAGATGGGGTGAGCCCCCTCGAGGATGGATAAAGGACTATAAATGTAACCTTTAAAGCATGTTTCCTTTATTATAATATTTTATAAAGAAAGCACGTATAAACTAATAAATAAATAAAAAATATGACAAAAAGAATTTTATATAAAATGTATACAAAAATACTACAGATATGCTAGCACGGAAAGTCGGAATTTACTTAATATTAAAAGTCAAAAGACAATAGTACAAACCGCATTGAGGGGCAAAGACATCAGTATTGACTCGTATCGTGCTTCAGGTGTGTGAAGGCCGAATTTTGTTCCACGGTCATATATCAAGTTAAACTCCACGTATCGTCCACGCCGTAGCAATTGCCACTGTCTTTCGTGATAGCCATATGCGTCGTCTTTATGTTTCTTGACTGCAATGTAAAAAAATCAAAGTTAAGTCAATATTTAAGCGAATATATACATACATTTTTGTTAATATATCGGGTACACAGTTAAGGAACTATGAAAAAAAAACTACCAAAATGGTAGAAAACCTAACCACTTCAACCCCAACAACAACACGGGAGTTTTTGATCGTAATTACGGCAAGTATGTACGTAGGTAAAAGAGATAGAATTTGAATTGTAATTAACTAATCAACATAATTAAGTAATGAGATTTGCGTTTAACAACGTTAATCATGCGAGAATTTATTCCAATTATGTTCCATTGTTTCATTCTCTATATGGTATTAGTAGGGATGAGCATGAATACAACTGAAGAAAAACAATTACGATTCATAATATGTAGTAGACGTACATTTTTTTCATAGAAATACATTTGTTTAATCGTTCCACAATGGCATCGTTGTTAAATTAATTATGATTGGTCATATTATAGTCATTTAATACGGGTGTATATGGATGGGTTATATAGGATTAGTATTCCGAACTGACAGCGCATTAAGAAAAAAAACAGGCAATTTGTAAATGTTTTAAAGATCTATACAAAAGAAAATTACTTCAGTTTGTTACTATGTTTGTGTAATAGAAAAAAGTAACTAGTAGAAATTAACATTTACCAAGTATAATGAAAGTTATTTAGGGCATCTTTATCTACATTGCGATGTAGCAGAATTAATAATTAATTAGTCGGTACAGATGATAAGAAACCCATCAAGAGGTCCAATATTGCTATGCAGCTTGTCAGTACGAAGGCTTTATTCAAATACAATACTGTACTGTAGCATTTGGATTAGGTTAGCGTATTAGCTTGACACTTTCCCTGTCTCTACACAACACTACTGTGTAGTACGCGGCGCAACGCGCTTGCGGCTTCTACGCACCTGTGTTGTACGGACAAACTTATATGGATTACGGTACGGGCGGACAAAGTGCTGTGTTTACGTCGGCGCTACACGATAGCGGGCGGGGCTTATTTCAGTGAACTGAAATATTATATTTTTTAAATTTTGTGTATCATCTACGAATAACAGACGTAATGTCCGCCCCCAGTCTTTGTTCGCCCGTGATTCATGCATATTTGTACGTACAAAGCAAGTGTGTACAAACCGCAAGTGCGTTGCGTCAAGTCACAGCAGTGTTGTACACCGCAGCGATAATGTTAAATAAAAACCGAAACATTGTATTACGTACACATCCATACATAATATCCAAATATTAGTATAACTCAATAAAGAATGTGAAGTGAAAAGCGGTTTTTATATTTCTATCTCGCTCACACCTAACAGAAAATAAGCAATAGGGGGATAAAATTGCTGCCATTTTGTATTACATTTTAACACGCTTTTATTAGCTTCGATCGTATGCATGTATATACATATGTATGTGTCTAACGGAAACTTTAAACGTGATTTTGACCAACTTTGAAATGTCGGATTAATCACAATTTTTGCATACATATCAAGGTGAATGTGAAAAAAAGTAAAAAATATATATATAAACACGCTATCCAGCTAAATAAAGTGTAAATAAGAAAAGCGTGCGGTTTTTAGGGATTAATTGACACCACGCACTTTTTAAACTATTACTTATTATTGTAGCAATTTATACTCACCAAGTGGAATGTAGCTCGGTATGACGGCTTCTGCGCAGGAGGTGACGAAGTTAAAGGCGCTTTTCTGGTCGGGGTAGTCCACGTCGTCGAAGAATATGCCGCCCACGCCGCGCCGCTCCCCGCGGTGGCTTATCGTGAAGTAGTCGTCACACCACTTCTTGAATCTGACCAATAAGTTTAAAATTAATCTATCTATCCACTACCGGTCCGTAGGTCCGCATGTGTAATGCATTTGTTTGTCCAATTTTGTGATAAATTATAGAATTATGACCGATTCCAATTCTGTCATTTTTGGAATTTTTGACTAGCAAGTTTTGTGTTAGAATTTTTTTAATGTGAGAAGTGTAGCGAAAGGGCATGCAAACCACCTACTGTTAAGTAGTTGCAGCCCATAACGACCGAAATCCTGGCTGAGCTTGGACGTAGATACGTTGCTACTCCTGAGAACTAAGATGGTCGTCTCGCTTCAAAGTGAAGCCGGCAACTGCACTTCTCCAACCGAAACAAGTAACTCCAAACGAAACAAGTAACGCTCAACGGCGCATTATGAAGGCGGCGGTGGTACCTCCCAGGTCGAACTATAGTTCTCCCACCTTTAAATTCATTCACCTTTATTATTAATCAACCTAGTCTGGGCGAGCTAGGCTGGGCTCAAATCTCCTCTCTTAAAATGAAAAGGGTTATGAAGAGTATTTAAGTTATTTATATTACGTTAAACTTAGCTATGTGTAAAACGACGAATAAGGAAACGATACGAATGGAGATGGGGTATCAGTAGAGGAAAATAGGGATGAAGTAACTTACTTAGAATAGTAAGTTTCATCGTGGGCGTCGCAAGCGTGCTTCAGGGTGAGGTGGAAGTGCATGGCGTCCTCCTCGTTCAGGTAGTATGGCGTCAGGTCGGTACCACCCCCGAACCACCATTGTACCCCTGGAATAAACCATTCTTGTATTTTTTTTTTGCCAGAACAGATTCATGTCACCTGTTGGTAAACATCCTTTGCTGCTCATGAAAAACTGTAACCAAGTCCATATAGAACAGTACTCTGATGATCACCACATAAGTAAACTAGTCTATCCAACCGCAAGAAGCTTCACTTCACTCACAATTATACACCCTTTGTATACCGCACCGTCGCTGTGCACTGCCTTAGTACATACGATGCATTTAGCTCAGGAACTAAAGTGGTCACTGCAGCCCATCAACATCCACATGCAACCTCAAACCGGGCTGATGTCCTATCTGTAGTCCTGTTCTGTATGCCTGTGTGTCCTGATGCGTTGCAATTCCCGAGGACTAAGATGGTCGCCTCGCTTCTACGAGTAGCCGGCCAACGCTCCTCTCCATCCGAAACACTAATTACTTTACGGCGGATTACGAGGTCAATGGAGATACCCCACGATTTATAGTTTTAGCACTTCGTAAATATTATTATATCTGACTATTTAAGTAAAGTAGGTTATTCATTATTCATTAAGCTACAATCATTGAAATGATATTAAGGTTAAATAATTTTTAATTAATGTATTTAAAACCAGCATAATTAAGGCAAGTTTCGCTAAATAATGAAAATACTCGATGCGTACAAGCCCGTGAATACGAGACTTTTTACACGTTCGATACCAATTATTTAAATTGTTACTAATTAACAAACCCCTTTTTATTGTATTCAGCTCGATTCACTCGAGAGGAAAATGAATATTATTACGTAGTTGGAAAATTCTTAGTGAAAATCTTTTTAGAATATGTAGAGTACGCTGTGTAGGGGCAAAAACTAGAATTTAATATTTGTATTGCGCTGTCTGTGAGCTAAAATAAAGTCGTATATGACAAAATAAAATACACTTTTCTATTGTTGTTTTAATCACAAAGACATTTCGTTTAAATGATAAAAAAGCCTGACATTGTACAGACTACACCGGGCTATTTCATTTTCCCATTTAGTTTTATTTACTCGAAATTGTTCATGAGATAATGAACATACCTATTAATATGTTTCATGACGCAGCTCACAGAACTACGCGATTTGGGTTACACTGAAAACCAGCAGCCGCAGTGCTCCTGCGCGACGGCACAAGCTGAGCGTGACCCTTTTTGTATTACAACAATTCTAGTCTTTGTTTTAGTATATTTTATCTTACTTCGTAATTGCATTTTTTTTGTTTAACATGTTGAAACACAATACATGAAGAACATGTCGCTTTATGGCGGGTCATAAGGGTGGCGGTGGTGCCGCCCCGGGCTAGCTCTAAAGGCTCTACCACCTTTAAAATACTCTGTGTCTGTTGTTAATACGAAATAAACGGTTTGTCTATCTATCTATCTATCTATCTAAATTGTGCGCAGGTGGCAGTGGAAAGATTCTAACAAACATACTTAGCTGTCTCGTGTGCTCACTATTTTTCTTAAATTATACTGTGTAATGTGTATGTATTTATCATTGACCGTTTTATAGGAAGTGACGTGAGTTTTTCCACCGGCTTATCCCGACCAACCTTAGCCAGCACTCAAAGCCGATGAACAGATTTTGCATAGTAACTTTAAAATTCATTAAGTAACTCTATAAATATCTTATAATGAAATAAAATATTTGAAGTTAATTTGTTTGATACAGCAACTATTGAACGTTTAAAATTGATATTCAATTTAAAGATGAATTATATTAGAATGTACGCCACCTGATGTCGTGATCACTGCAGCTCATGGACATCCACATATAACCTCAAACAGACCTATTTGAGGTCATACGTAGAAGTGTTACCTCTACTGAAGACCGAAGACTGTGTACTTTACTACTCTTCTAGAGTAAAAAATGCTTTATGCTCTCACCGTTTTTATCCGTGACTTCGAAATAGCGGTAGTTGAAATGGATTGTAGGTACCATAGGGTTTCTTGGGTGGATGACAGCGCTCACACCCGCCGCGAAGAATGGAAGCTCCTTGTTCTCCAAATTTTTACCTCTGTTAGATAACACGCAAGATCGTTAACATTTTGACTGCTACGCTCATATATTACATCGAGTTAGCGTTGCGGAAGGCGGCACTAAACTATAGCTGTATTCTTTAGACTGAAGATGCGCCAGCAATTCACTGAAATATTGTTTTATTTAGCATCCGTGTAGCATCTCCGCATACACGAACGTAATGCCCGCCCACAGTCTTGTAGCGCCGACATCAATACGGCACCAAAGTTCGCCTATAATCCATACAGATTTGTACGTACACAACAGGCGTATCTGAGCCGCAAACGCGTTACGCCAAGTAATACATTGTAGTGTCGTACGCAGCAGGGCAAGTGTTAAGAGAGCGATTAAACTTTACCTAAGTAACCAGGTCGTAGAAACAATGATCTATCGGGAAGGTATCACCGCCTACTCTCATAATCCCCTGTAAAAAAATCTAGTTCCGGTTTGACGCGACCGTCTCAGTACTCAGGAGTACACATCTGTTGCATAATGAACACATCTAATTATACCTCAGATAGACTTTCAATTCTGTTCGAATTTGGACCTAGGTATTTATGGGCTGCATCGACTATGTAATATCAAGTAGACTGCATGTTCTTTTACCCTCAAACACAAAAACATCATTGCGATAGATCTGTGGTTTACAAACGAGCACGCCCGAGCCCAATCTCCTCGCATAGATTAAGAATTTCATCTGAATATGATTAGAAATGCGTTATAATTAAGTTAGAGTAACGCACAAATTGCTTCACGGTTAAATGGGTGTGGCGATATCTCCCCAGTCGAACCACATGGGTTCTTTCACCTCACCTGCTCTTCATCTGCTGGATAGCGGCCGGCGGCAGAGTGCCCGACACCACGGATATATTGACCCCAGCCTTCTCGAACACGCGGCCGTCCTGCAGCACGCACGTGATGCCCCCGCCCCCCTCGTTGCGGGTCCACCGGTCCACTTTGAATTTGGACTCCTGAAACATGCTCGTTATTGCACACAAAAGCTTAACAATAATGAACTCGTTATTAGACATATAGTCTAAACTAGACAAGATTTTTTAATTTAATCTTAATTTTAATAACGTAAGATATTTTAATGAAAAAAAAATTTTTTTTTGTTATTGTTAAAATTAATATTAAAAATAGAATTGTTTAGTTAATTTTACTTTAAAGACTTATAAAGAATAAATTATTGGATCATTATTTTTTTTATTTCACGAACCGAATTGATTAATCCGAATCGAAAATAATTGTTTTACGCCTGCTCTAGGATATCTACATTATATTTCAGTAAACACTTTCTCTGCGGCGTACAAAACTGTTGTGTATAGCGCTTGTGCCTTATACCTTTATTGTATGTACATATATTAGATCGGGTCAGTGTTTCGGGAGGCGGAACTAAATTGGAACCTATTTGGCTAGGATCCAGATATGCTGACAATTTACTGAAATATTATATTTTTAGCATCTGTGTATCATCTACGAATACACAGACGTAATTTCCGCCCCCTGTCTTGTAGCTCCGACGTAAACCCAGTACTTTTGTTCGTCCGTAAGCCATACAAATTTGTCTGTACAACACAGGTGTGTACGAGCTACCGCGCATTACAGCAGTGTTGTAAGCAGGGAAAGGTGTTAATGGATGTAGGAACATCGAATCGTGTAAAGACACACGGTACAAAGTCGTGTCCTTAAAACTGATTACGCGTGCGTATCGTAAACGTTTTTAACATGTTTTTATTTACAATGCACGTCGTAGACGATGTAGTGTTGTAGTTGTTTACGACAACGTCGGAACGTGCAGCGATACGACGTATCGTACGTATTTGCGCTTACTAAAATACCGTAATCAAGTTTAAAATAACCTTACAAAAGTCGTACGTGACTATCGTCATGTGTGAATTTATGATCAAACATTACGAACAATACCTATTTATGTAGATGTGTAATGATGGACTTATAAAAAAACACAGGTTATTTATGTAAAATTATTTCCAAGCACATGTAGAAATTTAGACTAACTAAATAAGTAAACGAAAATTTACAATTAGAAAAGAATATTACCATGGTATTTATATGTTTTACAATGTACTCATTTTTTGTAAGTAATCTAATAATAAGCATATGTTTAAGATATATAAAATAATGTGGATGGTCCATACCGGAGAAGGTAAGAATATATCGTTGTCAAAATCATATTCGTCAACTGTTTTTTCATCTTCCCAGGCCTACAAGAAATTACAAAATTGTTTTACAAATATGTCTATTCCTTTATATTTACCCAAAAATAAATAGCAGACAAAATAATACATCATATTTATATAAGGAATAAGTTATTACTTGTTTCTTAAAAATATCTTCCAACGAATGTAAGAAGATTGAATATGGCAAACTTAGTGCATACAGTGTGATTAAAAGTTGGCAGGTTAACTTATAAAAATAGTTATTATTTTCACGGTATTCATAAAATTCTAATAATTCCATTAATATCCAGTGGCCTACATACTCCTTTACTACTCTGTAATCAACAAATTAAGGGTTAAGTCAAACCTCATCTTCTTCTTTTTCCAGAGCTCGGCAGAATTCCGCTTGGATCCTCATAATGAGTAGTTCCATCTGTGTCTTCATGTCGTCCTGGGTCTTTTCTAGGTGTGAGATTGGTGTGATTGGCTCTGCCATGTAGTTTTTTAATTGCATGATCTCCATTGTCTCTGCTTTGTTTTGTTTGTGCTGGCTGTAAGCTATATAACCAGCTCCAAGTACTGCCGCACAGTAGAATCTATGAAAAATATTCATAATTTTTCTTAAATAAAATAGAATGTACACCTTCGCTCCCTCCATATCTCTATTTATTCTTTTTACCTAAAGGTGCCGGATACACACCATTGGAGGCGACCATCTTAGTCCTTAAGAGTAGGAACGCATCTGTGTCTATC
>DWON01001310.1:0-25092 GCA_018251015.1 Phocides pigmalion okeechobee
GGTTGTCTATGGGCTGCAGTGACCACTTAACATCAGGTGGCCTGCATGCCCGTTTCTTACTCTTTCACAATAAAAAACAATGAAATGTCTTATATCTATAATACGTCTGTACACTAAATATATATTTTTAAACAGTTTTATTTGTCTTGAATTGCTTTTTGCTTGTCTTATAAATATTATAATTTACAATAAAGGTTGACTACTGTTAGAGATGTCACAGTCACGATTAAATGGCATTTATTGTTAATCGTTTTTCTTAACGTCATAAATAACCTACCACCACTTGGGAGAATGTTTCGCCGTGGAGAAGAAGCCATGAAAGAAACTTCATAGGTGTGGTTGTGCATCTTTTAAAATAAACACAAATTACATAAAACGATGACACTTTCATATTACTAATACAAAGTCCATATTTATTTTTTATTTTTTGTGTGTTCATTTATCTGTTACCGCATCACGGAATAACTACTTGACCTAACCTATTCGAATGAAACTTCTTTTATTTTGTAGTCTGAAGCAACATTAGGTACGTAATAATTACAATACTAAGTGCAGGTTAGAAGTTATTAAAAGCAAAGACGCGGATGTTGTGGCGCAGTGTCTGGTTTTTAAGCACGGGTGAAACCGCAGGACATAATCGGTGGTTTAGTAAAATGACGTTAGTTCCTTAAAATAAATTTCGTGAGGATACCGATGTATGGAAAATGCGTTTATATTTTACGTAACAGATTTAGGAGCTTGATATGTTATGTACGGCAATTTCCTTTTCTTATTTATTTTGATCTTCTTTGTTTTTGACGCGCGTGGCGATGCGGTAACCATGTCGGTGTGATATTCAGAGGGTTCCAAGCTTGATTTTCGACAAGGCAGACATCCGAACGATTAATTAAGATCAAGAAGAGTACAGGTTCTGGGCTTTTATGATCTCGCCTTGTTTGTGTCATTAGGACTCACGACACAAGTGTAGAGCTGTGAATGTAGAAAGCGTTATTCTTATGTCTATTATAATGATTAATGAGCCATGACATATCACTTTTACACCCTCCTTACTCAATCATTTCATTTTTCATGAACGTAGTAGCATCAGGCGGCATCTTGGCGCTCGTAGCAATAGTAATTCGTTCTTCCTTTTGCGAATAATCACAAATATATTATTTGCGTATCATGTAAGCGATTAGTAAACATTTTATAATTATACTATAACGATAAATTCTGTGGAATCACTAAATCTATGGTAATAAAACATCAGCGTTTTTGTGTCTATGGTTTTATTCATATTATTTTTAAGTTGCAATACTGTAATATTCGTGACAAAAATACATTATAAATATAGTAATGGTAAATGTCTTATTTCTCTCAGCTTGTTCAACACGCTATGCTAGTAAACACGCCACAATTATTTAATCTGTGGGCATTTCGGAAAAGTGTTAGCTAATTCTTTGTGGCCAGTAACGGAATATCGGACGCCATGTTGAGTAATGTTTGCCGGAAGCAAGTTTTAAATTTGGAATCAGCGTACAAGCCAAACCATAAAGTTGCGAACGGAATGTTAATGTCGAATTTGTTCTATTGGAATTCTTGACGTCATGTTGTCTATGAATATATTGTTTTTACTTACATTGAAGAGTGCTTAGTTCAACTACCGAATCATAAAAATATTCGATAAATTGATTTCAGAATTATTAAAGGCGTAGAGATTGATAGAAACAAAAAATAAATTGTCATTACCAGACATCCTAAGAAACTTTTTATGCTCAAATCGTCCTATATTTATCCAATGTACCTACGTGTATTTTTAGTGTTGTTTTGAAAAACTGTACTTAAAAATGAAGCGTTCAATGCCGTATCAAAAAGCAATTGTTTTATTGTGGTCACGTAAAAAGTGTCACAATAAAAACGATACCTACTCCACAACCTTGTTCCATTGTTATTTTGCATTTATATTGTGTAGTTCTGACCGCAAAATCTATTTAAATATTAAATACGGTGTTGCCAACTTTGATATTTTCCTGTAGTTTAAGGGTAAAATACCTTTTCCCAAGGATGTTAAGCAGTACACAAAAAGGCACTATTAATTAGTACTAGCATTAAATAGTTTTGGTTTAATTTGAAATTTTTTTAATAACTATTATGGTAAAACATGATTTTAAACTAATATCATTAAATTTATATATTTTACTATGTATATATTATATAAGATTTTGCATAATTTTAAAAAATACATATATGTAAATCTAGCTAGATGTTTTGCACTTTTTGCATTAAAATATCATTATCTACATATCTTGGTTACTGTGCAATTTTCGAAATACATCACATAATTTCGTACTAAATAATATTTGTAACACGTGATAAACTTGGTTAAAACTGAGTTGACTTTCAACCCAGTATATTAACTAGGATTTATGTAATTAATTTATATAAGAGGCAAATATTTATAAATTTCAACATGCTTTGGCAATAAATAAAGTACGTGATATTTTGACGTGACCGGTCACTACAGTGCTATAGCAGTTATCTTGACCTGTATTATTAATTTCTTTTCTTATAACGGCCTTGTTTCGACGACTTATGCACCTATTTTCGATATTTATGTATTTGATGTACAAAATCACACGAAAATCCCATAAACATTCGTTAAGCCTATTACATTAGCTTGTCTATGCAAATATAGACAATCTAGAGAGATTTTTATATTTGGAACCAAAAAATATATAATTTTAAAATAATTGTTTGAGTCTTACTAGTGGTAATTGCCGACAGTAGAAAACTAACCAACCATGTACCATCCGTTGAAGTGCATAATTATTTACTAATGCAGTTTAATTAAAAATAGATAGTAAAAAGATAATGATATAACTATAGATTTCACCACGGTTTCTATGATAATTGTTTGTTTCCTAAACGGATTCTGTGGCTACTTTCTCTACAAATTGGATTAGAGTGACAGTGACAAGTTTATGTACGGCTCTGCCCTATTACGCTATGGATCTAAGGGGAAACCTGCAGCAAAAAATATATATAAATGAGGGAGTTCCGAGGAAAATAAAAAAAAAAACAAAAAACCTTCGGGTCCGTAGTGTTTTTTCATATTATTGCATTGTCATCTGTCCTTGATAGGTGTGAAAAGCTTCAAATTAATCAGACTTCAGGTAATTGGTGAAAACTATGCTCAAAGAATCCGTTATATACATACAACCCAAGCTTATAAAAGCGTGTTAAAAAAGAAAATTGATTATCGACATGTTGGTATTGTTTCATAAATAATTGATGTGAATTATATATGTATGCTAATTATATCGCTTTGTATGGATCCTGTCGATGACATCTATCTGTACTACAGCATTAAGTAACTCAATCGATTCTGTCAATACGTATCGATATAATGGTATTCAAATATACTTCACATTCTACAGTACGTTTCGTTAGCACCGGATCGTGTTACAACGACGTGAATGTTTCTATGAAATCGTCTCCTATTACGTATTGCATTCCGATCTTTAATGTTTTTTTTATGTGAGAAGAGCAGCAAACGAGCATGCAAACCGCCTGATGTTAAGTAGTCGCAGCCCATAAACATCCACGTACAACCACAAACACGACCGAAAACCTATCTGATCTCGAACGCAGATATGTACGTTGCTACTCCTGAGGACTAAGTTCGCCTCGCTTAAACGTGTAGTCTACAACCGCATCACTCCAACTGAAACACAAGTAATGCATTACGGCGGATTATAAGCGCGGCGGTGGTACCTCCCCGGTCGAACTATATAGGTCTCCCACCTTCAGATGTTTATAGGAAAATAAAACAAATATCTATACAAATAATAATATTATAACTGATCGTTGTCTGTACATGGAAGAAATATGAGAAAAACTACCTGTTAACGCAATATAACAGAAAACAATTGTTAGAATGTTTGTTTGTCTGTTTGTATACGCGTTTGTGCACGCTAATCTCAAAAACAACTTAACCGATTTTAGTACAATTTAGTACAGTTCACTCATGTATTGCAATAAGCATCACCTAACAATCCGTGTTCGTTTCATTTCAATTGGTTCATAAATAAAAAAGTTATGTCAATATGAAAGTTACGGGTGTGAGTGAGTACATGAGAACTTTTTAGAAAAATTGGAAATATTCTAAAATCGAAGTCTACGTGATCGAAGTCGCTTGTATTACATAAATGAGTTTTATTTCAAAGTGAACTTTTTGAGTGTATGTGTATAATGCAGGTTAATGATTTCCAATAAAAGGTAATTTGATTCTATCAGTATAAGTTAGGATACGTTTAACCTCTAGACGTGCCAATAAAACTCTCACTTCGCAAGGTCTACGTGCGTAGGCCAAATGAACATTCCGTTCACATCTTGCCAAGTGTGATTAAGTTGAATTTTATTATGTAACGAATACTCGTGAATATTTCGAACTTGTTGATTGGCTCGTGATCACGGCTAAACGTTCTGCAAGCAACTGGTTCCAAACATCGGCAATTATAAAACATTAATCGTGAGTACCCGTTTCATAGCAAAATGTACAAATTCCGGGATAATTAGTTCAAAATCATATTTAAATTGCATTTTAAAAAGTTTTGTCAAGCGCCTTTAATTGTACTTAGCTCTTACAAATGGTTTACGATAAACATGCAAGTATTCTAAATATTTTTGAGTAACCGGCTATGGTACTTTATTGAGTCCTAATTAAAGTTTTGTCCAAATCTATTAAATCCTTCTTAAAAATGTCTCTAAAAATGATATAAGAAGTATAAAAACAATTATTATGTTTTTGCACTGTCACATCATACTAAAACCTGTCCATTTTTTTTACTTCCAGCCTGGCACAAACCCTTATACTCGTATGTATGTATGTTTGTTTGCAACACACGACCAAACCATTATTAATTACCACCTCATTAACTGGCTGCACTTAATGTTCCTACCTACATTACACAATGAGTTTTATTTACGCCATTTTCCATTAAGCTCTGGTCTATTGAGCTTAATATAGTCGGGCCTTTAACAAGCTCGATCGAAAGCGCTCCGGCGAGCTTTTTAGGTCACCTCATTTAATGTCCTCTGGGAATACTTCAGGTGTGTCCACATTTTTAATTTCAATTGAGGTTTTGTTCGCAATTATTAGTCTTTACTTTTATATGAACAGCTGTGCCTTTTTAGTTGAGATTGTTGTTTATTAGTTTCAATTGGAGATGATTAAAAATAGTTTGATCAGGGATAACCTAATTCAAATCCTGTGATTACGTATACATATTAGTTTTAGAACGATACGCTGAATAAAAATAGTTGAGATTTTACAAACTGTGATATCACACTGTTCTATTTTATCTGTCAAATTTTAAAACTACGCATTGTTATCTGTGGTACGGATGAAGCATAGTGGTGTACAAAAAAATAATAAAAGAGATTGCTAAAAAGCAGTGCTTTCATTAATAAAAAATATAATAACAACTTCAAAAATTACGACACATGTTTAAGAATAGTTTCATAGATTCCAGCTATTTCTGTATGGTCTGTTGAGAAAAGTACTACCGTTATTCCGATTCATGGTGTCAAACAATTCCTGCAGTGGATATTGCAGTGCTTCTTTGGGATGTCTACTGATTATAAAGGAGTAGCAGTGAACACGTGACTTGAGCTAAAGATGTAGAAAAATATTTCCAATCTAAAAGCAATTGTGTATATAGCAATACAGATACACAATAAAGAGGAGACTCGTACTGAAGTAAGGAAAGGTATATTGAGGGATTCGCAATCTTTTTGTTCGTGAAACAAGGGAGAACAAAGAATGAGACCAAGACCAATCGTGGAGGCGCGCCCGGCGAACAACAAGAGAACACAAAAAGCTAAAGTTTTTTTCCCCCTTCAGGGGTGAATGTTTTCAGCGCACAGCGGGCTGTATTCAGCACGGCTTTCCTTTATACTGTCTTCCTGCTATCATGTTCGTGTAACTTGAAGGATATAATGGGGTCGTAAGGTCAATGTTTCTTGACTACGTTGATCTGTTTGTATTATTTTTATTTTTTACTGCGTTATTCTTCTGAAAAAGAATTTAATATATGACGATTAGTCACGATAAACGCTTTTTAATTGCTGATATTTTCAACCAATTGCATGGTTCATGATCACGGCTAAACTCGGATGACGGATTTTGTATGGAAGCCTCAATAAATTGTTATATGTAAAAATTAGGAATTCTAATAGTATTAAATACAAATGTGTAAATTTGAAAACCTCCTTTTGTTAAGGTTAAAAAGTCCAAACGGATAATAAACTCGAAACATTCTACTTGTCAGGTCCCTTTGCGCCCCCGACACCACACGACTTATAATTTTGCACAATACAATTCTGACGTCATTAAAATTTTGCAAAATTTATACAGTATCTACATGTAGAGCTCGTAAAACTAAGCTACACGAATAGTAAAAGCTCGACCGTCCACTCCGTTTAAAAAGTTAAAAGCTCTCGCCTCATTAAATTAACGAGTAATTTGACAAGGCTGTTAAAGTTAACGGCGAGTATGACGTTATGCTGGCATGCTCCCAGCCGCTTCGGAAGTAATGAGGTTTGAAATTGTAGAGCCTTTGCGCTCTCCAATTTTCTAGTTTCTATTTAAAGTTCACGTGGAAGCTTTAAAAAAAATTAAGTTGGAAAAGTAGCAAGCGAGCTTACACGCCATCTGATTTTAAATGATCTCTGCAGTCCATGTACATCTACGGCCTACCTGAGATAAGATTAAAGTCCTGCCTCCATTGCTACTCTTGAGGATTGATATGACTCCTCGCTTGTAAGTGTAGCCGGCAACTGCACCTCTTCAACCATAACATAACAACTGGGTTCTGGGTACTATGCCAAGCAGGAGTTCTGGATGGCATTTTTAATTTTTAAAATGTTTAATTAGGCTTAAGGTATTTTATATAGGTTATTTAATAATGTTAACATTAATTATTAACATTAAAAATCGGTTAAATTAAACATAAAAATAAATATAAACTTGAGTGAGTATAACGAGAATGTACCACTTAGGAGAAAAGGAAGCTATTTTTGTCTTACATTTACAGATGTACGGTAAGGCTTGTTCAACCGCGCATTTTTTTCTAACATAAACTATGCGACATAATCGTCTGATGGTGGCCTTGTGTGTAAAAGAGCTGGTATCCAAATCTTTCCACTGAAACGCCTGAATTTCTTTACACTAAAAATGTAAATAGTGGTTGCACTCTGGAACTGAGCTATCATCTTCACAATTTATTTTCAAATCATATGACATGCAAAATATTGCCCGCGACTTCGTTCACGTGTTACACAAGCTGACATAACTACTTTATTTGTTAACCGATTTAAATAAAAAAACACTAAATGTTAAGTAAAGCTTATCACAATATAATCCTGAATATTGCATTCAAATCGGATAAGCCGTTTCTGAGATTAGCGTATACAAACAGACATACAGAGTATTATTTCATAACACTCCATTCTGAATTTTTAAATATAATGGGCATGTACTAACAGCTATCAGTTACAGTTTTATTATATGTATAGATAATAAAAAGAATGATATTTATTATACATTTATGCAAAACCGTAATGATTCATAAACCTTCCTCATGAATCACTTCGCCTGCTGATGATAACCGTATGAAATTCCGTTCGATACATTTTGATTCTACGAGTATCATCTTTAGGCGGACAGATGCAGTGTTGTTGAATTCGTACAACTTTGTCATCATAAGGAAAACCACAAGATCATTTAATAGCAATCATGAAACATGTAAATAAACAAAATATGGATTAGTGTTTAAAATTGGGAGCGTCTATTTATTATATGAGGCCATTTTGAAAAGATTTTCGACCCTTGCGGAGATATCGTGAGATTAAGCAACATTCCTCCTCCCCAACTTTAATTTTTTTACTTTAATTATTTTTTCACGTGAGATTTATAAAATGCGTATTTAAGTGGATAAAAACTTAATCCTTACTTATTATTTTGGTGATAATCAGGTTTTACTTAGTTTTAGTCAATTTTCTTGCAATTGGTACTGTTTCTTACTAGAAGGGTGTAATTTTTGTAGATTAGATAAGAGTGAGATTAGATAAGATTCATCCCCGTGCCTCTTAAACCTCTCTCGTAATTAATGGATGCCATTTTGAAACATTACTGCAGCCAAACAATATTTATAATTTAAATGCGAGTATCAGAGGTCAAAAGCGATTCGAAAACATTCCCTTTGATTCATATTTTAATGTATTGGCGAGCGTCCAACTGAATTTATCAGTTCCACTGACAGACCATCCATCTATGAATATGTTTACGTTGCTATGGGATTTTGTTAGCAATAAGTATGTAAATATGTGTGTGTGCGTGTTGTATTGTTTCATAATTGAAGCAAGTGACAAAAATATCCTTTAATACAAATAACTTCTTCACGCAGATATAAATCCGGTATGCATGATGTTGGTATCCCTAATAGAAATTTAATATTGGTTATAATTTTTTTTTAATATTTCTCATTGTTCTGTTGTTGGCCTTTTATATAAGAAAATGTCATAAAATATTAATAAGAAAATTAAATACATACAAAATGAAAAATATACTTTGCTTCATTTAGACCGACCACAAAAAATGAAATATAGTCCACTGCTCCCTTTGTTCAATGTTAAAATTTAGAATCCCGGACGGCCGGTGCGAAAAGTTGGAATATATATAACCACTGACTATCATTGCTTACTATTATCAACTCTCGTATTTCTTTTCCATGTAAAATATTAAGATCCCGAGCGGCCGGTGTCTAAAGCTGGAATATAACCTCTGGTTATCAATGCTTACTATTTACTAACTCTCGTTTATAGAAAGGCCCGGTAGTTGATTTGAGTTATTTGATGAGCCGTTAGCACGCGCGGTTAATTTGAGAGAAAGCGGTGTCTAAACAATAATTGTAGGACCCACATTTCATATTGATGTCACCGAATGTCACGAACTTATAAATATTTTGGTACTTACTTATTTTCACTTCCTTATGGTCACTGTTTCGCGATTTCTTGTAAAGATTATTGTCAACAACGACATTTGAACAAATTTTGTGGACAATTTTCATCCAGATTCGTCTATGCAGTGCTATGTTTATAAAATGAGGCAAACTTTAGACTAACATAAGTCGAATTTAAAGTTGTCAAAATTGACATTTTCACGAAGAAATTGCGCTTCTATTTCCTTCATACAAACCGTAACGAGACTCTTAACCAAATGATCTATATTTGAAATTAATTTCAAAAAACGAATAATCCGATGCCCTAATCCCCGCAGTCGGTGGTATGTTGTTCCGTGTTCGTCCAGAAATAGTTTAAACGCTGGATCGCTGCATTCCACATTTGCCCACCGGCTGTTTGCCGGTTATATTAGTTTCGGCATTTCCGAACGAGATATAAGACTCGTTGCACAATAGGGTTGTAAGGTTTTTTGTTGTATTAATTTTAAATATGGGAATTGAACATCTATCTATCTCAGAGGACTTAGTTGGAATGCGACCCTTTAAACTACATAGTATGAAAATGTAGTTACAAAGCATGACAATGTAGTTAGTTACAAAAGGAAGAGACGGGATTTCCAACTGTACCTAGTACCTGTAATAGTAATATTGTATTTTTAGTCTATATACTAAAGAAATACATAACACGCTAAAATACTGTAATCTGTTTGGATAGCTAAGTCTTTATTTGCAACAAGACGAGAAAGATGAAACTGATAAAAAATCCTCAATTTGTAAAAAAATTAAACCCAGCATTTGATTCATATTCTTTACACCGGTGCAATATCGTGTATCTGTAGCGTATATCTAAACCCGTTTTAAATAGTATATTTATATAAGGTATTTGGTAAAATACTAAAATAAAATGGCAACACTGGATTTTCACACGTCAATGTGACGATGAGGCCGCCGCTCTGGGCTCACGGAAATCTCAACCACTTACAGAATTTATTGTAAGCCATTTATTGCACACAACAAATACCTTGTCTCGTATTTCACTGCAGGATACAAGTACTTCTAACCCGTAAATGGTTGGGCAATGGGCGTGATTTCAATCATGCGTGTTTGCGTTTCGTTGACCGGAGCAATCTTGAACACAGCGGGGAACGGCATGCACTAGATGGTTTACTGACAACAGTATAATACTATAATAATAATCCTTATTACTTGAAGTCAAGTAGGACTAGCGAAGCTTTTGAAATCATCTGAATTAGGAATTTAACATAGATTAAAATCTAATTTGGGAATAACTGGATAAAAGTTTTTGATGTTTTAATTATTATTTCTAATCATTTATTTTCGCTTACAGCTTGGCCCTTACATCTTAATTCTTAACTTTTCATTTATAATATAGGTATTTCAACACTAAATCTACATCGATTGTACATCTATTAATATTTATTATTAAAGATAAAGCAGTACATTTTCTGAAATTTGCAAAAACGAAAATGATGTTCACAAACAAATGGTCGCGGCATTCCATGGATTTATGATACTACTAAGTTCAAAGCAAACATACTTTTGTTATTTTAATAACGTAATTAAATTAACTTATAATGAAAACTAACATCAATGTAATAAGTGAAATAAGTTGTTGTTTTATGACACACCACGTTACTGTTTACAAATAGAACAAACGGAGCTATGCGGAAACATCAAAATTGATGACACTTCTGTCAATGCCGCGTGAGGCACGCTTTACTTGAAAACATCTTCAGCACTGTCCTTATTGGCTTGTGTCTCTTTGAAATTATACAGTTTAGTATTCAGATAGGTTCTAAACAGCGAGACTATGTTTACAAATAATAGAAATAAACACCACAGCGCCATGCGGAAACGCATCTGCGCGCTTAACGACATTGCGCCTGAGCATGTCTGGATCAGTAACACATAGTTTCGTGGAAATATAATAATTAGCGTCTCTCTGAGAATGTTTAATTTATTTTACAAATAAAACAGTGATGTTCGAGAAGGCGGAAGCGATCACATATGTATGACTGACATCATAACTTCACAAGAAGTAACATTTTACCTTATTTTTTATGAAATACGGGCACGGAGGTCATTTGCATCATCATTTGGAGTCATCTTCCTCAAATAACACTAGTCTTATCTGAGGTCACGCCTACGAGCGATGCTACTCCTGAAGACTAAGGTGTTCTCCTCGTTTCTTAGGCTTGCCGACGACCGCACCCGCTATTCAAAATACAAGAATTGCTTCACAGCGAATTATAAAGGCGGCGACAGATTGAAAGATAATTAGTTTAAGGTGATTTAGGTTATTATGATATTGTTATCAATTTAAGCTATATCTTAGCTAGGGAAAATCTCTAACTCTCCAACAATTTTTTTCTGAGACATAAACAGTAAGATTAATAAAAGTAAATTCTTATTTTATTTTTAGATTTAAGAAAATATTGGAAATTTCATCATCTTATAACGTTCGTTATGTAACTTGCGGTTTAATTCTGTCAACAGATTAATATTTTATTTTATATCGATACCAAGACCAGAACGTAACTTTTAAAAAGTTGACTGTTATGTAAGTGACCGGTATTTGTTTAAACTAGTTAATAGATATACCAACAATTTACATTACTTACATACATATATAAAGTATATTACGTGCGCAAATGTTCTGGTCACGTATTCTCGTCTACTTTAACATGGAAATTTCTATACACAATAGAACATACTAACTTGTATTTTTAACATATTAACATTAGGTATTGTATGTAGCCTTTAGGGATATCATATATTTTTACTACATAAAGACCTTTTGAATAGGAATTTAATAGTTAATATATTTTAAACATTTAATACTTCTTCAGCCAACATTCAAATTTACCAACGCTGTATTATACAAAATTTAAAAAAATGACATGCATATAAGTGGTTTTAAAATAACTATAACACCAAAATATAAATAACATTTTGCTACACAGATTTTTGACAATAATTCACGAAAACATACTACCTACTTAAATTTGCTCTAACTCGCCCGCCCTTAGAACTCGCCCGGGGCCCGGGGCCGCGAAGCGACGCCGTAAAGCGACATGTTCTTCATGTATTGTGTTTCGGTTGGGGAGGAGTGGTTGCCGGATACACATTATTGGAGGCGACCAACTTAGTCCTCAAGAGTAGGAACGCATTCATGTCCATCCTTAAATAGAACTTCTGTTCTGTTTGAGATTGTACGCGTTTGTCCATGGACTGCAGTGTCCACTTAACATCAGTTGGCCAACATGCCCATTTCTTACTCTTTCATAATAAAAAAATACTACTTACTACCTACCAACAATCCAATTTTATTCAAACACTTCAAAAAGTTTATATAAATATAATGAAACAATAAAAGTTTACAATAAATGAGTATACAACCGTAACTTGCCGTTTTTACAAACATTTCCTCTACATACATAAAGTCTGGCTGATATAGTTAAGTGAACATATTAATTTAATAACTTTACTAGAGTTACTTAGTTATTAACTCCATGTATATTCCGAATATCTACAATTCAATGCGATCGCCGAGTTAGTTCACAAAGTTTGGACAACTGTCGAACTTGTCCATAGAGTGAACACATAAATAGATTCCTTGTTCAAAACTGTACTGTACTATTCTGCACTGTGTTATGACTAACAAAGGTCTCTTTTAGTATTTGAGAAACAATAGTAATATTAATGCTATCTTTGTTTGAGACGACGGTTTTAATCACAAATTTATTTTAATCACAACAAATCTTGTGACTTTCTGACATCTAGGCAGAACTTGACAATGATAGGTGTAGTGTGTAACTAACTATTTTTGTAACCGACATAAAGTCGACTCGTATAGAGTGACTGCAAATGACATGACGTTCTAATATGCCGTCACATTCCCTAATGGATTCCCTTACCTACGTTTTATTTGAATAAACATTTATTTTTAACGAAACTATGTTTTTACGCTATATTAATTGGCTTTCTTTAACTATAAATTCAATAACCGTCTACTCGTCACTCGCTACTAAAACCCGTAACAATATTAAATACCTTGAACTCAGTACAGTAGTTATCGATTAATGCGATTGTAAACACACAGTCAAACATAAAAATTCTATAAATGATTTAAATGTCTATTGTTACGTATTTGCAGTCCTTCAATTTATTCTGCAAATGTACGCAATTTCATACACGGTAATCTTAAATTTGTATTATACATATACTTTTTTATTGAATAGACAATGAATTTATTTACATATTCATTACAATGTTGAAAACCTTAAAACGAATTATAATGAAAGCCTAATCTAAACAGTCTTAAGGGAGTCCGTGCCAAGCGGCATTGCGGCATGGTACCAAGAACGCTAGCCATATTCCCGTGATGAATAGTGATCACAATTACCTGCGCGAGATATGAACCAGCCTTCGCGGCGTCGACCAAAGATGAGACAAATTGAAAAACTATATACTTTGTATATAGTTACAAACTTTATGTCAAAAACGTTTTTCTTTCTTTATCATCTACGGGTCTTTCCATAAAATTTGAAAATTAATAAGCAACGTTAGTCAAACACGGAAAGCTTAGGGTTTCCGTAGCACGGCTCGCCAGAGTTCACATCGGCCGGCAATTATCTGCACATGCGTGAACCCTTTGATGTTCGTGCCGACAGAACACGGAGAAAGATGGCTGGATGGCACATGTTTTAAAATGTAGATTATCTTTTAGACTAAAGGGACATGTTAAATAATGTCATTAAGTTGTACGCAAATCGCGCAATATATTTATTATAATAGAATAATGTAACTGATAGATTCAGAGATCAATGCATAGCCGTTGCTGAACCCTATTTTGCTGAAAAATTTGAAGATGTATATGTATAAAAATATGAATCTTTGTATAAACGCTCCAGTCCCACAAAGCAAAGAATGTGACTGACTCTATAAAAAAATACTCAGTTATTCCAACAGTACCCACCCAAATAATTGTCCAAATAATATTGTTTCCATCACAACAAATGTAAATTGCGGTTGTAAATTTATTTTCTTCACTGATAACATAAATCACAATACAAACCACATATTAATATTTTTTATATGAGAAGAGTAGTAAACAAGCATGCAGATCACCTCATGTCAAGTAGTCGCAGCCCATAGACATCCACGTACAAACACAAACACGACCGAAATCCTATCTGAGCTCGAACGTAGTCGCCTCGCTTCAGAGTGTAGCCGGCAACCGCACCTCTCCAACCGAAACACGCTTAATGCTTTACGGCGGATTATGAGGGCGGCGGTGGTACTTCCCCAGTCGAACGATAGTTCTCCCACCTTTAAAATCTCTGCATAGGCACGCATACGGTCATTATTTAAATTCAAAACGTCGTTTAAATATTTCTGTCATATTTCTTGACCACTTCCAATGAGTGATATATCGACGGCCATTGTTTATAAGCAGTTTTATATAGCTCTAGAAAGCTCGACCTAGTTCCCGGTTAAATGGACAAAGCGTTTTCTTTTGAAGACTTTATTGTTTAAATATTATAGGCCACGATTGATCATATACGTACGTTATTACATTTTTATGGTACGGCATACGTCATGCCACGTGTACTATGGCATACACATATGTATATTCGTTATTCGCAATATGGGGATAATCACAGGAAAACACAATTTTCCCCTTCTTTCTATTGTAAATACAAACAAGACCACATTGTGTACTCTCTACTTTATATTTTAATTAAAAAATGATGAAATTGTTCCCGACATTAGGATAAGCATGATCTTTGTGGTTTTGGATATAATTGGACACGGTTGTAGTTTGGACAACTTATGTGGTACGTTTTTATGTATTTATATGTTTCGTTTTCACGTTAAAACATTTGAACTGATTTTGATATAGACATAGATTACCTTTAATTGCAAAAATAAAACGGTTGAAACAGGGGATGCTATTTAATATGGGGAAATTATTATTATTAGGTTTGGTATAGAAATAAAGCATTTTAAAACAATTTCAAAAATGTATGCGACTTTTTTAGCATTGACGCATGCATATCGATTGTGCATCCTTTTATTCTATTTGTTAATAATAATAAACATTTTAAAGCATGCAACATTACAAGCAACGTACATGATATTAAAATCGTTAAATTTACACAAGTGTTATTCTTAACATCATTATAGAGTATAATAGGAATAAACAAACTATTCACGTATAATTCTACCCTTAAATTGAAAACTCTTCAAAATGTTGTGTCTGTTTTACGTTACACTGTGTTCAGGAAACTTCCAATTAGGCCCTAATTCTGGAAAGTGTTTACGTCAGTTCTGATATAAGCAAAATGGGGCCGTGTTCATATGAACAGATTATTATCAAATTTAAGTGTAATTTCATTTTATATGCAGTTAAGCTTGAGTACGTCTACCGTCTTATTTCCTTATCAACCCAGTACTGAAACTCTTCTGGGTACAGTCTAAATGCAAATTTCTTTATAAGAATTGAGAGATTAACATACTGAGAGTTAATGGTATTCGTTAAAATGATTATTATTTTTGAAGTTGTGTTCTTAAAGGACGACATCCTCCAATAGCAATGAATTGAAATAAAGTTTTTTTTTATTTTTTTTTTATTATTATTATTATTATTAAATCAAGTTGATTAATGTAAAGATTTATTTTTAAGTTAAATCTGAACGCGCATTTTCAAACAAATATAATTATCATATGCTTATTGTATATCTATTTTATGATTAAAAATCTACTTGGGTAATCATTTCCATTATTAGTATTTAAAAGCCCATTGCTGAACATAACATCCTTTAGAAAAAGGATTGTATGTTAAAGACCACTCAGCTCTCAGGCATATTTTCAAGGTGGTAGAGCCGTTAGAGCTCGCCCGGGGCGGCACCACTCTCGTAACTCGCCGTAAAGCAACAAGTTCTTTATGTATTGTGTTTCAGTTGGAGAGGTGTGGTTGCCGGACACATTGGAGGCGACCCTCTAAATCCTCAAGAGTAGGAACGCTTCCACGTCCTATCTTTAACTAGAACTTCTGTTCTATTTGAGATTGGACGTGATTGTCCATGGGCTGCAGTGACCACTTAACATCAGGAGGCCTGCATGCCCGATTCTTACTCTTCCAATATTAAAAAAAAACAGACTTCCCACAATGTTTTCCACCGTTAAAGTAACTCACAATTGGTTCCTCGCATATAACTTTGAAGAATAAAGGTTGTGCGCCAAAAACACAAATTCAGGATCCACCTGTAAGAGGCAAAAATATGATAACTGTTATCAAATTAATATACAAAAATGATTGTTTAAGACGTCTGTGTAGCAATATTTTTCCGGTAAGCGCAGCAGATATTCCTAATCGACATCGTTCGTTATTCATAGCCTTTAGGATTTTATTATTACCGCAATATAGTTTCTATAAGTATCTCGACCCGTACCCAAAGGTCTTTGCCCGTTAATTTAGATCGAAACAATTACATACTTCAATTAAAATGTTTAACCCCTGAGCACATCTATCATTAGGATCAAAGACCTACCGCAATTTCGTGCCTGATTCATTCGGTCCAAAATAAACACGATTCAATAAACATTCACTCACTGTTTGGGGGAAGATGCCAAAGTTCCGACCTTCATACGAACGTTCTCCTTGATCGCTGAATCGCTGTTTCCAATGCCATGCTCATTCGATTTATCATCAAGTACGCTTTAATCAAATTGATCTACGGTCCAGTTAGTTACCTTTGTATTAAAATCTATTAATTTCTTGAATAATACAATTCGTGTGTGTTTTGGAGGGTCTTTCGCCGCCGGTTCTCCAAAAAGAAAAACATTACGAGTCAGTGGTAGTTTATTGAGGTTCAAAGAGACTTCTGTAAAGAGTCTACTTTAAATAAAAATATTTTGACTTCATACATTATGAGAAGATTTATGAAACAAAAATGACAGACGTTATCCTCAGTGTTACTGTTATATGAAAGTGTAACGTTAGTTATAATTTTTTTAACGCGAAAACTAATATAATGTACCTCAAAATTTTTACACGGACTGTCTGTACCTCTAGCCTAGTTATAGACTGTGTACTAAGATCATGTTGGTATGGAAGTGGCCAATAAACTAAAAAATATCAAAATGGGCTTTCCATAGCGAGCTGGGCACTTACTCCTTTGTTAGTTGCACGCAAAAATGTATCAAAATAATAGAAAGGATTATTAACACAGTCGCTTATCATCACATTAATGGGTTCCAACTACAATTGAGTTGGAAACGAAATGTATACACGCGATCGCAATTACGACAACCCAATAAAAAACAGCGACGCAATGCGTGTACTTCAATCAAACAGGATGGAGACAGTTAGACCGCAGATAATATTAGTATATGTCTTGTTAAAAGTGCTTATACAATGCAATACAATATACTTTACATATTCCACAACTTAGTATACAAGAGGCTTATCTTGATTGCTCTTGGACTTATCGCTCAGGCAGTGATCTCTTTCAGACAACCTATAAAAAAGGAAAAGCATTATTCATTTTATTCGTCGGTGCAGCCCATGGACATTCAACAGGACTGCAATCCTATTTGAGTTCGTGTGTGTATCTGTTGCTACTCCTGAGGACTAAGATGTTCAACTCTCTTGTAAGTGTATCCGGTAATCGCACCTCTCGAAACGAAGCACAAGATTTGCTTTACGAAATTATGAGGGCGGCGGTGGTCGCTCCCTGGTCTAACCATAGATACATATTTGCAGACGTACAAACTATGAAAATATATCAAAACAGCAATTGAAATTTTAGATAAGAATGCTTGATGCACTTCATTTTAGGTTCCTGGATACAAATAAAGTGAATAACTATTTTCTTTTAACCAATATTACATAACCACAAACACGAACAAAGGGAACGTTCCGATGATGAACTGAACAGAGTTTAACAGATCTGGTGGTTTTAAAAAATATCATTGCTTTATAAATAACTTATGTTTACCTGTACTACAGTAATTGATTATAGAATTTTGCGGTTTGCTTTCGGTGACTTTGATACTGGTATGATGTAATAGAAACAGCAAATATACGTGCAAACCAACGGATAAAATGTGATACTTGCAGCTTATGAACATAAAAAGTATTTCTGCTCAAACCCCATAGTCTTACATAAAAAGTGTGTCCTTAATGTCTCCTCAGGTTAGAGCACTGCACCATTAAATAAGTTTTACCGAAATTGACCGAGTGGTTTTCGCGTGATGCGGTGACAGACAGGCGTACAAGCAAATATTTCATAAATTGTGGATTTTGTCTTCGTAACGATAATATTAAGAATTAAATTAAGATTTTCCAAAATAGTTTATATATAATATTTGTTACCAATACCTGAAATAAGTATTGTAGAAATAGTTATCAATTTTTAAGATATAACATCAACAAAATTAATTACATCTGTGAATTTGGTAAAATTTCAAATTTTCTCTTTTTCAATAATTTGTGGAGGTATGTCAGAACAAAAAAGATTTTATTGTTATAGTTACATTGCAAAATTTTGTGAATAATGGTCGAATTACGCAAATTGCGTGACCACTAGTAAACATATACAGATAGACAATGGATTTACTGAGTCATACTCTTAGTCAAATATGAATATTGCTAACAAGGGAACGATCCCCGGGTCGGCACGTAGGTTTATGTTTATGTGCAAACGGATTTATTGTTATTATATCCAGGAGTTGAACATAGTCTACTTTTAGAAATATAAATATGCACCCACTTACAAATGTATTAAACAAACAACTGACCAAGTTGATGAATCACATTAAATACAAGAGTGATATGCGGTCATTAAATTGCTGTAATTAGGTATAGGTCATATACTGGAATTAAAAATCATGAACCAATGCGAACCAATCTCGTCGACGACACTATCAAATCGCAATTGTACATACAGTAGTATTAATTAATGCACATTTGTGACACGTAAGAATATGTGCAACAGGGAATTTCAGTAAAAAATATGGTGATATTTTAACCATAATACATTATATTATTATTTTACGAGTAAAGTACAAGGTTAAAATAGCTATTATCATGAAAGAGGACAGAAAATGTAGGTTTTTTGCGTGGCTGGTAGAAACCTAACTACTAGGTATAATTTATGAGGCAATGATATTATTTATCTTTAACTTTAATTAACTGCAACGTGACATTTTAACACATTTTATTATTTTTCATATTTATAGGTTTCAACATGCGCCGTTGACTCAAAAAACTAAAAAAAAGACGACGGTTGAACACCATTTACTTCGATTAAAAAAAAAAAAACATAAAACTTTATGATTCATTTTAAAAATGGAAAAAATTCTGACAAATTTAGACATTGCATTCTGATAAGTGAATTATCTGAATAATTATATAAGATTTAATCAAATAAAATCTGTCAATTTTATAGAAAGATATTTTTTTAACAGATTCAAAATCAACTATGACCATAGAGCACCATAAATATCACGATAAATAAATAATCGCAATCGAAGCATGTTAAGCGTAATTCTACTGAAATTGTATCTCCTAAAACAAGATGGTAAAGCGGTACAATTTTAAGACGCAATTGATAACTGCACTAAAGTATGAGTAGGATGATGCTCGTTACTGCGATATTACTTACAACGTAATAGACCGTATTGTTTACAATGTTAATTACTGAGTCATAATTGTTGGGCTGCATGGCTGGGACCATTTTTGTATGTTCAGTTCTTGGAACATATTTCTCCGCAAATGAAAAAGCCCTCTCTAAGTCTCCTTAGGGATAAGAAAGTAAACTTTGTCATGCTATTCTCGAACGAATTAGTAGAGATATAGGCTAGTGGCCAAGCAGTTTGTCCAATCTTTTTAAATTTTCATACAGTTTAATCCGTTTCTTTAATATTATCTAATCGCTTCTAGGGTTAATACGTTCGTTGGATGTTTTCTAGCCGATATGTGATATATATGAGATAGCAATCAGGAATCACTATTTCACCTTCTGACATTCTCTTGGGAATCGAACATGATATTTTACTACTGACGAACACCCATCCAATTTCAGAACACGTCCGACGTAACCTAACTTGGTTGATTTACAATTTAGAGACGATCGCTTAATGTTCCCTTCGAAGTACAAAAACACTCATGAGATTTTTCAACAGACGGTCACCCATCCAACTTCCGACCGCTTCAAACGTAGCTTAACTTTATCTATTGTTTACATTAAACAAGATGCGGATACGTGCGCATCATGATAATACTAGTTACTCCGATGTACATCGTAATAGCCCATATTGTTTACAATGCTGATGACTGAGTCATAATTTTTAATGCCAAGCTGGAATGCGGGCGCTCCCCTGAATAATAGCCACGCCGTTTAATGTTTATACTCGTATGCAAATTGCTTAATTCTTTATTATAAATATTTTGGTTGCCGAGTTTTGATACTCGTGGAACGTTGTAACATACTCCATTATTTATGGATAAAGGTCTAAAGGGTAACAAACATTTTTCTTTTAAAACTGGGAATAAGTCGCCATGTTGGGTTTGTCTCAAGAAAAAAAAAAAGAAAAGATTTTTTCTCTCTCTGTAATATGACGTTTTAGAGCATTATGATACCCAATATTTATTGTTTGTATAAATATTTAAACTAATATAATTGCGAAATTGCAAAATATCGGCAATCAAAAATCAAAAAAATCATCGTGAATATCCGGCACATAGTAAAATATTTGTACAAATGTCCTCCATCTATGCATATAGGTTTTTAATGTGCGCTGTTAACCCGAGAAAAAAATAAAGTTGGTACTAAAAACTGCTTAAATCTCCGTACACTTATTTAGTACTTTTATTTTATGTACCACGTATATTCATTATACCCTTACTCATATAGACATGTCTTCCTATGTACCACATGCCAAGAATCCTACATGCAACAGTTAATGCCAAGGATCCTTCTATCATTCGATTATGACATTATAATAACGATGACTGCATCGCAATAAAAATATTACAAAAACGTAACCGCTATTTTAATGTCTGAAACGGATGGAAACGAAGTGTATTGTACGTATATATGTATTTTATGATATATGTGTCTGGACGTCGTAGTGGGCTCGTACCTCCTGTAACGTCACGATGTACATGTTATGCTATTTTTCGATGCTATAATTCACTTTTGTATTTTGATTTGACAATATTATTTTGGACATGAGTTTTATAAATTATATTTATTTATTTCATTAAAATGTTGAACTTAATACAGTAAATATCAAATTATTATTTTTATGACAATATGACGATTTCTGGTATTGGCCATAGAGAAGATAGAATTTAAGAAAAAAAAGGATAAAAAAGGCGGGAGTTAATAAACCAATGGCGGTGCATATTATGAAATAATAAAACGAAATCTAAGTTTAAAATTATATTTGGTAAGATATTAAAAACAAAACTAAGATTAAGGTGATGTTTTACACCGTTGTTTAAAGCCATAATTTACTGGAACCGTCTTGTTTTTATAAAGTCTACGTAGTAATTAAAAAAGTAACAATGACTATTGTTATTGGTATAAAGTTTAGAAGAAAACAGTATATAGCTTAAATAAAAAAAAAAAACATACAGTATCACTCTGTTGTAATTGTGTTACGAAATACTTGATTTCTTGTAACCTTAAAATAAGCCTTTTTTGGGAGATCGTTCAAATCTCTAGGTCATATTTGGAGAGCAAAATTCCTATAACATGATATAAGCTGTGATAAGTTAAGACTAAGACGACCTTCGAGATGCGCAGAACAGACTAACGACATTATATTTTTATTAAGTTATAATAAGTTGTTGTTTTTATTTCATTTATTCTCTACATATTACTTATCCAGAATATAATTTATAATTGGAACAAATAAAAAATAAATCTCGTAAACTATTAACCATATGCGTAGACCCATTACGCGAGTATGTTCGTGGATACCTAAGAAGCAAATAAATAAAATTAGTATTTGTTTACGTGTAAAATCGAAGTAAATATAATTAGTTTAGTCTTGATAACTAATGAACCGATTGACGGAACTAACATGCATACGAGACGTTGCTAGAATTGATGGCAGCTTTGCACAGACACATACCTGGAATTTTGCACAAAATGATGTGCAAAATATTGCACGTGTGTCATACTTAGTTTTGGTTGAAACAAAACATGCAATATTTGCGCAGTTCATAAGATTCTCTTGATTATGCAACCCAAAGCTGATCTTGAGTGGCTCACCTTGACTCGTGCGCGTTTTTGAAGGTTTAGTAAACATTTACGTACGGAATATTTTGTATAGAACAGTTATTTTTATAGTAAATATAAAAAACTAGTCATAACATAATTAATAACTTAGTTTAAGTCAATAAAACACTAACAAAAAATACTTCATTTTTTTATTCAGTTTCTTTCTGAGCTAAATATTATATTTTGTTCGCTTGGCTCCCTACGTTTATGCTTGAAATGTACAAAAATTTAAGTATATTTAATTAGTAGTTTCTACTTTATACAACCAAATGTACAAAGCGACATCTATGAAGTCTTATACAGTACTCTTATATGCAATCTTATATAGTAGGATAGGCTATGGAAAGGAATTAAAACGTACCTTATAAGTAAAAATAACTAATTATTGTGTAGATCATTATCGTTAAAGTATCCATATTGTACTTGTGAAAGTTATAAAATTGAGCGGACTTATAAACTGTACATAGCTGACTGTATTTTAATAAAACTCAATTCGTTCGTTTGAAATGTAACTAATTATCGCCTGATATTTGTATCAAATTGTAAATAACTTAGCGTCTAATAAAATTATTCCCTAGCTTAGTTATAATGTCAGCATCATATAATAGTACGAAGATTCGTATTATCGATTTGGATTTGTAGCATTTTGCAGAGATAACGTATTTAGGTTAAAAAAGACGACGTTCGATGGTACATCCACAAAATAGGTATACACCGATATGTGTGTGGGCGTGTTGTGTATGTATATATATCCTTTCACATCGATGTGTGTGTTTTTATGTGAGAAAAGTAGCAAACGAGCATGCATACCACCTAATGTTAAATATTCGCAGCCCCAAAATCCACGTACAACCACAAACGCAAGCTAAATCCTATCTGAGATTGAACATAGGTACGTTGCTACTACTGAGGACTTAGATGGTCACGTCGCTTCAAAGTATAGCCGGCAACCGCAGCTCTCCAACCGAAACACAAGTAATGCTTTACGGCGGATTATCTGAACGGCGGTGGTACTTACCCGGTCGAACTATAGTTCTCCCACCTGTAATTTTGCAGAGATAACGTATTTTCGATATAAAAAGAGTGTGTTCGATGGTATGTCCATAAAAAGTACACCAAGTATTTATACACAGATACACACACGCGCACACACATACACACACCTGTATGTATGGGTTTATATCCACATACATGCACGAAGTATGCGTATATATTCTTCCGCGTCTATGTGTGCGAACATTTAGTTGCAGCGACGTAACTGACAGCGGGGCCGAATAATCAGTATTTGGTATTCGACCAAATATCTACTCACTCTAATTATCGTAGGAGGAAAGCTAAACTAACATTTGTTGTTATCATAAATTCCCACAGTAATTTTCAGTTCCAGCGCCCCACGTGGGACGTCCATATGAATTATTTATAGTACGCGCGCTGATCTGAGGTTTCCGGCACTCGTTCGCTTTCTTGCTCTTAAATATATAGTTCATTCCAGTTTTCACATTTAATCACTCATTTTTAATCGCCGTGACCACGAGCTATGCGACTGGATCGAAATATTGGTAATCAAAAATGAAATATCGTTAATCGTGAGTACCCGGTAGGTACATAGGAAAAAATATTTAATCACTTTAGACATTAGTTTATAAGATGTTAGTTTCATCCTAGTGAAGCTATGAATATCGAGACCGTTACATAATTAATAAAAAATGTGCTGGTGATAAGAGAGATGATTCATATCTCGCGCAAGAATTACGATTGCTATTCAGTGTAGGAATGCGGCAAGAGTACTTAGACGCTTGGACTAGTACTTGTATGGATCCAGACTCCCTATAGCTTTTTTAAGTTCGGCTTTTATTAAACTTAAAGTAAAATATTACGTTTTGGGTATTCGTTTTTATACCTAATTAAATTAATAGTGTTAATAAAGTATTATTTTTAACAGAATAAAAATTTAAAAGATGAGAAGGCATGACGGACGTACGGAGAACAATTCCAATCCATGTCATCCAAAGCGTCATGTCGTTTTCCGTCATGTCAAAAGACTTACCCCTAATGCATGCCAATAGAAGTTTCAAAAAAACTTAGGAAGAAGCGCTGTCTTCGATCTATTAGTATGAACAGAATCAGCTATGTAATATAACTTATATATTTCTTATATATATATTATACTTCTACAACTAAACAAATAAATGCATTGGATGAAACACTACATTTACTTGTCAACAAAAGAATACATATACGAATAATAAAAGAATGCATACTTTTAATGTTTCATATAATTGTTCTCATATAAGTAATATATATTATCTTTTTTGAGAATTCATTCTTTAAACTGAATAATAATGATTAAATCTTGTAGAAACCCCGTTTACCGTTATAACCAGATACGTTAATAAGAATCTTATCTGCGTCGCTACTAACAGTGTTGCATACTAAGCACCAATGAACAAACAATTTGCAGCAGCGGAAGCTGCCATGATATGACGTCACTGATCTCGGAATGCGCTGATAACGACGTGGGGGATCAGAACGCCCCTTGATACTGGATGCTAAACCGACTTGATCACAGATAACTTTATACACTGAACAACTTTAAAGTACTAGCGACCCGGCCCAGCTTCGCTCGGGTAATAGAGTTTATATTTACTTACATTATTTTTGTTTTATATATGCATCCAGTCATTACCTTCTTGCAAAAACTAACAATTAGAAACAACGCCTAAATTATCAAATTGAATTTCTCGACCAATTTATATAAAGAACTTATC